>JAECUM010012098.1:0-22614 GCA_016617855.1 Megalonaias nervosa
GTTATGACGTAGTGTAGTGAACGCGTGTACGACTTTATGAGGCGGTGCTGTTGATTTTGATACAGCATCAAGCACAGCGAGGGTTTCACGACCGCATATTGGAGGATCAGTTATTTTTGGTGTTGGTAGCGTTGAATACCAGATTGGAGCAGTATTATTGCTAACGTAATGAAGAAATTCTTTTGGTGGTGCTAATCCATACGAATCGAAATAAATAATTCCACGTGGATCAATTGCATATCCTACCCAGTGCGTGCCTGGGCCAGAGTTTTTATCGAGATTAATGATACCGGTTTCAATATTGTTTGGTTTTTTTGGTAATTGATCGCGCATAAAAACACCTCTGAATTTTTTTATTTTTAATTGCTTAGCAGCATTAAGTAAATCAAAATTGGACATGGGTGTTATTAGTAAACTGTCCCTGGTAATCTTAGACCCCTTCCGTACCAGTGTGGGGTCCCTGGTAATCTTAGACCCTTTCCCTTTTTTTTGATTCCTTTTCCGGTTGCTTTCTTTAACGCCATTCCAGCAGCTGTTCCAACAGCACCTAGCGCAGCTGCCTTTGCAACAGCTGGTGCTGCAGCTGCTATTAATGCTGGTATTGCTGCGAGAAGTGGAAATATACCACCCGTTTTAGCGATGTTTTTGATGGCGCCCGCAGAAAGATTAAGTTTGACGCCTTTATTTGATTTTTTAGCATCATTGAAGTTTTTAAACCGACGCTCGGTCAACGATAGTTTATTTGCACCGGTCATTTGTTCTCGCTTTAGCGATATTTTTATTCCATGATTATTTTTTTATGCTGATTGCAGCTTTTTAATCTGACCAGGAGTCAGACTCACACTAACGTGATGATATGACATTATAATTATTATGGATGATCTAATTACATGTTTTCTACTGGAGCATCAATAACTCTCATTCGTCCACCAACACCTTCGAGTAACATCGATTTATCGCTGAGTATAACGGCGATTGCTCTGTAATTAGGAATAGCTCCTATTGTCACACCAGCTCGAAAATGAATATCTACAACAGATTGCCTGGTTAAATCTAAATGTTCTAGTGAAAAGTAATAAATCGGATACAGCGTTGTAAAATCTAACTGCGATATTTGTAAACCAGTATCAATATTTTGATCACGACCCATGAACGACATTAATCGATGATATGCACGTGCTACATGATTTTGATCGAAATTCAGTAATATATCCTCGGATGGTTCTTGATGTCCATTTATCCTTAATGAAACTTCAGAAACACGAGTTTATCAAACACCATTTGATTTCGTAATTGTGTGTTTAATCGTGCAGTATCTTGAAACGCAATAAATATATGTCTTGGTGCAGAAACACCTTGCTGAGACACTATTTGCCATGTAAACAAACCATTAATTGCACTCTGGATAGCATCTGTGGTCGTAGTCAACCATGACAACGTTGATTTACCGCCTTGACTCATAAAAGATAACAACCGGTCTTCTTCAGATATTGACGGAGTCATCACTGGCATCCACAAGGAAAGTTTTGTTAGTATTACTATACCATTATCACCAATGGGTCTCCATAATGCATCATTATCATCGCCTTTTCGTACAAGTACAACTGTGTGTTTGGCTCCGAAAATGACTTTTCTGACATTTCTACAGAATCCACAAATATGTGACCGTGGAATTGCACATGAAAATGCTCTTCTGTTATCTTTCAACATTGATCGACGCGCTGCAAATCCTAAGTTGAAATCTGGATTTGGAAAAGATAGATCTTCAATAGCAGCACCAACAGGAGGAACAGCTCGATTATTGGGTTGTCGAGTAACCTGATTTCTGTTATCGGGATGGTCAGAAGTATCCTTGACAAACATCATTGATGGACCAGCTGATCTTGAGTAATCGTCGCTGTATCTTGCAAGACCTAGTATTGTCGTGGCAATATCAACATCTTTCTGGATTGATTCAATATTTTTTCCGTCAATCATGTACGTTGCGCTATCAAATAACGCCATAATACCATTATTAACAAAACCAACCCTAACTTCAGCTCCATATGCTACTGGTGCTGCAGGAACAGCGTTATTTAAAATTTCACCTTCTACTTCAATAAATGCCTCAGCGGGCAAGAAATACCTACTTGTATCCTGAACCTGTAGTTCGATTCGTCCACGCTGATCTGGAATTCGTGCGTCGTAAGAATAATACTGATAATCGCGCACAGACTCATCTTTGAGAACTGGTGCGTCCATGTCAAACGCGGGGTCAGATACGCGCTTAAACATCTTTATTATTATCGTCTTCGTCTAACACAAAGACCGCTTCCTGCTATCAGACTAGCGGTTATATTTTTTTCCTTTTCTGACATCGGGATATCAGCTAACTCCGCTAGTTTTTGATTAGCGGCTTGATTTATTATTTTACTGACATTTGCGGGCATCACTTCAGTACTAGGTAATTTCACAGGTTGAGGTCGGGTCGCTTGTGGTCTGCGTATTAATCGTGATAGTCTATCTTTAATTGCTGAGAATGCTTTGCTAGCAATATTACCAACAGCGCTTGTACCTTTTTCACGAACAACATCAATAGCTTTCATTCCTAGCTGCTTTGCAATCGGTATTGCTTTTGGGGCTATCCTCCTAAACAGACCCTGAATAACATCACCTAATCCATCTCCGTAGATCGTTTTGTATACCGGTAATCGAGAGTTTATTACCCTGACCATGGTAGGTCCACGAGTATTGTGTATGATCATTTTATTATTAAGTGAATTTATCACTAATTACATACTTAGTTACTATGATACTCATCGGCAATTTCATTAATGAGAGACCGATATACATCAATATCCATGATACCGCCTGTAAATAATCGTTTACAAATATCAGCTGCTTCATTAATGATTTCTGGGGAATTATTACCAGCTCGTTTTCCTCCAATGAGAATTTCTAGTCGATCGACATCAGCAAGAACGTTATTAGGACAGGTAATAAAACCACTTCCTAGACCACTTCCAGTTGAGCCAGGAGAAGTGTCTGACGGCCAATATTCTTCTTCTTCTTCCTTACTTATTGTTTTGACTGGTTGTAATCGTTTTTTTTTTCTTTTTCCAGTTGTTGTTGTTGTTGTTGTTGTTGTTGTAGTCGTGGTGATGATGGTAATTCTGGATAATCACGAAGTGATTGCTCAAATGGTTTTGGTGTTTTTTGTTTTGGAGGTTTTTGTAATTGTTTCATTTTTTCTTGTCGTTTTTGTTGTTTTTGTTGTCGTTCTTGTTGTTTTTGTTGTTTTTTCTCCTCTCTTCTTGATTGAATTAAATTATCAATTTTCCTAACATAACCCTGATATAATGGATCATTATCTCTAGCTTGTTCAACATTCATACGTATGCGATATAAATATTTATACCATTGTTCACTGTTTTTAATATCTTTAGCGTGTTCAGGTTTCATTAATTTACTTCTTTGACCAAAACTATCCACAGCAAACTCAGCTAGTTGATCTCGGTTCAATTTATTAATTGTCTTAATAATTTCTTCATCAAATTTATTTATCAGTTCAGCAGTACTTAGACCTACTGATTTTGGTTTAGGGGCTAGTGCTTCAGCACCTTCAGGTTGATCTTCATCCTCAGGTATTTCCGGGACTGGCATCGCAGCAGCTATTTCGGCTGGAAGTTCACGTAAAATTTCTTTTGTCTTTTTTGTTCTTCTTGCTATTTTTCCAGTTGCTTCAGCGGTTTTCTCTAACACAGGTAGAATACCTTTAGTGGTCTCAGTGATAGGTTTAAATAATTTTTTTGTATCCTCTTCAAATTCAACTTGAGATTCCTGACGCGATTGTAGTTGTTGCTTAACAGAATCACGAACAGGTAGATATTTTTTAATTGCCTCTAGTCGCTCTCGAGCTAATTTAGCTGAATGTGGTTCTTCAATACTCATTATTGATAATATCTATAATGGCTGTTTAATTTATAGCAGCAGGGAGGGTGGACGACAAAAAATTAAGTGACCAGATTGTGAAAAAAATCAGAAAAAATCTGGTCAATTAGAGAAGTTTTCATTATTAAGACAAAAACTTTTTTTTCAACCTTCGTAGGAACCCTTAATTTCAAAAATAAGGTCTATATAATTAAGCCAAAAAAGTTGTAGGGTTCACCCTCCCTGCTGCTCCGGAAGGTACATCCAAGCATCTTTCATCGTTGCCTGACCACTTATATTCCTAGGCCTGGAATCATGGTCCCACCCCTGGCCCTTGGGGTGGGCCCACCCTAGTTTTCCGACAGTTTGGGCTTACTCTTTGGACAGTCTCTTTTGAAATGCCCTATTTCTCCGCACTTGTAACAAGATCTTCCCTTCGTTCCGTTTTTCCCTGCAGATTTTGCCTTCAATTCCTTTAGTAACGTCTTGAGTTCTGCAACTTCTCACTTAAGTTCCTGGATATCGCTTAACCCTGCATCAGACATTGTCACGGTTCGTGCATATCTTCCCAAATCCTTTCGCTGAAGTTCGGCTCTATTAAAGGCTTCGAGTTCTATTCCAATCTGAATTGCTTCATCAAGGGTTTTAGGGCGTGTCTGTTGTATTCTTAAGCTAAGTTCGCTGTCGGTTAAAGAATCGATAAATTGCTCCTTCGACAGTGTTTCGAGTAATTCTTCAGGCGCCTTGGGATATGCTTGGGAAGCGAGTCGACGTATCGCTTGTCCCAATTCTGGGAGTGTTTCATGCTCCCTTCTAAAGCGGCTTTTTGGTTGTGCTCTGTATTTCCGTTTGGTTTTTTGGCGCGAACCTTCTTTCTAGCGAATCCATGAGCCTGTCATAATCTGGAGTTCCAGATCCCAATAGCTGTCGGGCCTGACCCCTGAGACTCACTGCTAGATAAAGCCCTTTCTCTTCTTGAGTCCATTTGTTTATCGCGGCACACGTACTAAAATGCTCTTGAAAGTCCATCAGTGGTGTGGTACCGTCGAACGTTTGTGGCGTTACAAGTGGTCGTTTCAGTTTATTTTGTTCCGAAAATTCTAATCTTCTTTGGGGAGCTTGATTTCTTTCCTTGGGTCTCGATGGCGTCAATTGATGTTCAATTCCGAAAGTCCTGCGTGTACTTTCTTCTATTTCACGTTCCAGTTGCCGAATTTCATTATCAATTCTTTCTTGCATATCCATAGTTGACGAGACTGTCTGTGACTGCACCATTTTCAGTTATTCATAAGATTTTCCAGGGTTTGCAGCTACTTTACGAAAAAGAATAATCTCACCGCTGCCGCCAAATTGTGTAGCATGCAACCCGGTCTAGATCTTACCATGGACTCTCTTATACTGACCTCACGTTTAGATTTTCTCAGATTTTTCTAGTCTCCCTCTAACTTGTCCTGACAGTGACATGTTACAGTCTTTTCCAACATCACAAGGTCATTAACCTTACTTCTTAAGCCTATAACAATATTCCCTAAAGAACACGCACCAGCCAGCCTCTGCCCTTATCAGATCGTTTCTCCATTTTACGGCGCCATTAAACAAACACCGACCTAGTGTGACCTCTATCACTTAACAGGCTAGCTTTGGGAACTATTTACAAAGTCAGCAAAGATACCTTGCTACAACTAGGACAAGCATTTGTAGCTGTACAACATTTTTGAATGGTAGTTATTATATACAGGAAAGGCTTTAGCAAACTCGGAGCCTGATTTGGATCATTTTGGCAGGGCCCCCTGGACTTACGCTCGGGGCCCCCTGTGGGCACGGCATTTGGAAACAAGTTCTCTCAATAAATATATTTTTTTTAAATTATTAACGCGCTTTGCCCCTGTAAGCTCGGGGCCGGGCCAAATCGCTCCAATCGGCTAAGGCCAGCCTTGATTATATTGTATTTATTTTAGCATATTCGGTAAGTATATACCAAGATTCAAAAATACAGTTTGAATTCCTCAAACATCATTGTCGAAGACAGATGGAATACCATGGGGGGGGGACTCGCTTCATTTATGTGAAATGCAATGGTTACTTGCCTCGCTTAATTGGCTCACAATTTTGACATAGCGGAAAGTGTACCGGTTGTCAGAAACGTTTTTTTTCTAAAACAGTTGCAAGGAACCAGTGCGCCACCTTTCTCCAAGAGACATTAAATTTCAGAGATACAGACGACTTCCACATCGTTATAGGTCATCAATTCATGGCTCCCAGATGTATGGTGATATAAAATTTAAAGTAACCTTTGGTATTATAAGACGAATATAATAAGTGATAAGTATAATAATGTGACTGCTAATATCATTAACAAAAGAACGGACAAATTTATTCCTGAAGTAATGATGAAGTAATGAATTTCACATAGCAGTAAGGAGCATGCACACGAAACATATTCAAGCGAAATAGCATTAAAGGTAAAGAAGTTATCTTTTCTTCTCAGATTTTTATAATTTAAATTTCATTATATTGTTCTTTATTGGGAACAAATTAATGTTGTTGTCAGTAAGGGAATCTTTTAAAGAGATTTTCTGTAGCAATTGTTTTAAAGTGTGTATGTTGGTTGAATATGTGTTAGACAATCAGTTTTCGACATTTCGGTGTCGTTTATATTTCTAAAACCATGTATACGTCATGTTCTCTATAAAATCAAGACTATTTTCCTCCTTTCTTATTTGTTCCTCAATATTTAGTCAAAATTTTTTTATCTGCAGATACGTTTTATGTGACTATAACAATATCAAACATTTTCAATATGTTTAAGTTAATTGTTAGCACCTTGAGAATAAAAAAAAAATAAAGAGCTGGGGTAGCTGGAATACCTGGAAGATTTGAATTGTGTATATAATAATGTTGGTTCCTGTTAACATTTCTCCATGGTTGTACATGTATCGGGGGATTTCAAACTCATCTTTGCAAAATCAAGAACTTCTAGAATACGAAGCCAAGGGTGTCTTTTTTTTTCCACACTACTCTTTAAATATACATATTTCTCCAACTGACAAAACAGCACGTTTTCATTTGTGATTATTTTTAATGTACAAAAAGAAATCACGTGCATCACAAGATTGTTTCTACTTATTTAAATTTGTTTCGAAACGCTCTCATTTAGCACACGTTCTGTACAGATCTTGTAAATAATTCGTATTTGGAGATATGCTATTATCCACTTGTTTTAAGCCGAAGTGTTCTGATAAACATGTATTTCTATAGGTCTGTTTCAGCTCATTTATGTTTGTCATCTCCATTATAATTGATCTGTCTGGATATCTATTTAGAACACCTAATCCTCTACAAACGAAGTTCATACTGATGTATTTAAAGCGTCTATTAATGAATGTGTGTCTGGACAGCAGGGATTCAGAAATGGATATTTTGCTGCACACAGCATCATTTCAGATAGAAAAACTAAATTAGATTAATACAAACTTTACCTCCATGCACTCCGAGAGAAAAGAACACTGTGATAACTGTAATTAGTTCAAGCAGAATCATATTGCACTTCGTCGGAATAGAAATTTTCTCTCGACTCGTGTAAACTCCACACTCACTGTTCATATTGATCCGTCTCTAATTTCAAGTGTCAATTGAAAAAGGCTTTCCTGGTAATTTTCTTTTCCTATACCAGTTGAAAGGCGATTGGGCAAATATTTAACAAGACTGCAAATTGGACCAATCACCTCTCAAAATACGCTCTGTGAAAAAGAGACAGAAGAGCGCTGCAGAAGAAATGAAAGATTAACATATCAGTAGAGATCAAATAACGATTGTACAGCTTATGCAGTTTTACAACAGTTCATTATATGTCCCAATGCAACAATATTACTTCACTTTTATACAATTGATTATCATCTAATGCAATTATTGACCTTCATAGGTGGGAATGAAGTTTTATCAACCTTTAAATCTCATTTTTATTGATTGGAAGCCAGAGGTCGATATGATGGGTATGCTGGTGCATAATATTTCATATTCACTTCAGCAAAGCTCTATACTTGTTTTATTGCGTCATTTAGTGCAAAACCTTAACCTGTCTCAGAAAAGTGAACGTGGCAGTTCACCTGCATTACACCGAAGAAAACAGGTTATGAAATTACTTTAAAGTTAATGATGTCTTGACAGTGCAATATAAAATAGTTAGTGCCCTTTGATGAGCATGATACAAGGATTTATCAACACCTGAAGTGATATTCACTGAGGTCGTAGGTCAAGGTTAACATAATTTTTTCTGAGGTTAATAAATCTTTTTATCAGCCGAAATCAAAAGTCACTAATTATTTTAATACACGACTTAGTATATGAAGCCAGCTTTGGAGAAAGTTTGTAGTCGTGTTCATCTATTATGTTACGACTCTATGGTTTTAAATTAAGTAACAGAAAAGAGCGAATACCAACAAGTTTTGTAAAGTTCATCGAATAGTTTATTTACCTTGAACACAATAAAATTTTAAAAAGAACTTATAGTATTGTGAATTAAATCCCAAATATTCATAGAAGCGCCATCACAAGTCCAGATGTATAGAGTTCCAACTGAATTGTAGTGGTATTCCAAATAAGTCCAAAATAGAATGTATTGATGAGCCTTTAGTCTTGAATGTGCTAATGTATAAATAGCCTTGAAAGTGGTGATGTGCAAACATTCTTCTGATGTATCACAATAATATAATCCAAAGTGTCCTTGACAGAATCCACTATAATTCCAATTAATGATTTATTCCAAGAAATATTAATGAACACTTTGTAATTCTAGTGAATAATTTAAATAAATAAATCCACCCAAATTAAAAAGTGAGCACAACAACAGGACTGATTCCGATTCGGATGTTAAGGCATGAATGATGTTGTTTGTTTTTTTCATGTCAACGACATTGATATTAAAATCTAAGATACAATAACTGAGCCAGGATATAGGTCAGTCTCCTCTCTAAAACATTCAAAGTTGTCAACAAGTTTAGGAATTTCCGAGTAAAAAAAAACTAATATCCTAAATTCAGATAGAAGTAAATATGTTTACCTCCATTAATAATGATCTGAATATTTAATCAATAATCATTGAGAAATATTAACTTTGTATTATGTTATTTACAAAATAAATGTCACTGGTCAGGAAGACCAATAATTTTGGACTAATGTCAGTTGCAAAATGTAGATATACATAAAAATCATTGAGAGAAACCAGCAAATAATACAAATTAAATATACATCAGAATGAATTAATTCGATCCGGAACAAGTACAAGTTCAAGACCACATTTTGAATAATCTTTGGATCGTGACGTCAATTTGTTGTTTTCATATTATCAATAATTAACACAAACATTAGATACCCACTGGCAGAACAATGTTTCAAGAAAGCAGACGACATTAAATCAATGAATACATTGTCTGTCTAGGGCTCGGCGTGTTTATCTAAAAAATTACAATCAATTAAATAGGCTACTAGTACATATCCACCTCTGCGTGAACAGTAACGTTATTGACAATTGGAGGAGCAATAAATTATCTTATTGAGCTATCTCTTGACAAGGTAAAGGTTCTTTCTTTAAAAACAATAACATACAATTTTGAAAATAATATTTTTGTCTGTCAGTCTCTTTTGATAAGAACTAATTAAAGTATGGTGCTGGTTTTGAAAATAAAATACCTATTACTTGCAACATGATGATTTGTGATTAAAGCAACACTTTGATCCAGAATGTTCCAGTCAACCATTCCAAATATATTGCTGGTTTATTTACAAAATCATTTCAGTGGAAAATACGAATTTCGCTCAGCGTGTCACCCCCCCCCCAACACACACACATACATACATACATACATACATAGAAGAAAAGCTTTTAGCAGAAATTTCCTCCATAAGTGTCAAACATATTGATGGTGGGGATTCAAAGCAAAGATCAAATGCAAAGACTTTCAACAGAGTTACCAGATCCCGTCGATCTGGCATATGGGGGATGTTTCTATGGTATATATTCGACTATTTTAACCAAATAATTTAGCGCATTTTGTATCAGATTTTCTATTAGTTTGGTTTACTTTTTGTGCAATAGGAAAGAAATCATGCCAGTTTTAGCTTTTTATGATTGCTGTCGACTTATGGCAATGGGTAGTATAGAAATCGAGTGTTCTGGGTCTCTTAATATATTTGATAACTCATTTTTTTTTTATAGATTTAAATAAATGTGAATAAAAACTGTTTTGAAACACCGCCTGCATTAAATTCTGCTTTTTACACTCAACTCCTAACATTTTTAAAAAAACCTTTTTGAAACGGGGGAGGGGTAAGATGCTTCTATTATATTCAATAAATAATTGGTCATAGAAACTATTTTAAACCAAATATGGACTAAAGTTTACTTTTTACACTTAAATCCCATCTTTTTGGAGTCAATTTTGCTTTGTGCTAGAGTTGGAAATTTTGGATAAACCTCTGAGGCGCCCCTAAATATTCGTGAACATGTAAATTAGCTTGGATTTTTTACCCAGAAGTTTTCAATCTTGAAAACCCGCAGCTCACCTTAGTATTCCCCACTTTTTTAGTACATTTAGTCCCTCTGAATTAATTGATGCAAATATATCACAGAATCCAGATTTTAATTAAAAGAAACAACTAGCAAACTTTAAAAATACCTTACAATCAGTTTCGCTGCTCCAGCTATTTATATTAGATCTGTTTGACGAGATGAAAATATGTTACACAGAAAAAAGACATTTAAAAAATATTCTGTTAAATTTGATGATACTGATACATTGAAAAGATATAAAAAGCAACGTGTAATTTCAAATTGTGTTAAAATCAATTAAACTGGTCAGTTTGGTGTGCAACAGTAAGATGAGAAATAAGAACGTATATCTTGGAGATGGGTTTGTAGCATCAATATATAATTTTCACGTGTACATACTGATAAGAAAACTCCCGTTTAAATGATGCGTGCCATTATAAGATTATAAGGAGCTTAATACACAAAACAATAACACAAACCTAGGGTATTTCAATTAATTTGTAAATTACTTCAATATTTCATGCTCTTTTCAATGGAAATATGTAATAAGGAAGAATTGAAGCTACGGACTGTTTATGTTACATCTAGAGTAAATCTAACAGCCCACTGCAAATATGTTGGCATGAATAAAGTTGAAATATATAAATGTGCAAACATGACTATGACATATGATGGAATAGAGGGTGGTTTGTACAGACCCCTATATATGCTTTATTACATTTAATTATTACAAGATGAAGAAACGGGATGGCTATACGTCATTCAAAGATTTAGCAGGGGCCAAACAAAAGAAGGGATATTTGTTTATATCAGTGTATTATATCATATTTGAATTCTATTTTAGGTAGTCAAGTATAAAATTGCAAACTATTACGTAGACTGAATATAGCGCTCAAACACATTAAAAATGTTGTTTGAAAAATTAATCATGCACTTGATGGGGATGGGATATTTGAAATATCCACTGATATGGTGTCGAAACTCATTAATGTAATATTTTATAATAATAATTTACTGAAGTTATAAAGGACGCAAATTCTCATGTAAATACCGACGCTAAAAAAATGAAACTACTGAAGATAGTAAAGACTCTAAAAAGATTATAGAAAGGTAACACAGATGAAGGACACAAGCTGGATAAAAAATAATATTAAGGTAAGAACGATGTTAATGTTCCAGGCAATAACAAAACTCAAAAGATAAAAATGAACAAGCGCTAGTACTTACTTCTATTGCAGTATAAGCTGATGAAATTTACTTTCTGTACTCTTCTGGTCAATACGTATAAACCTTTTAACGCAATTGCAAGAAACAAGATAATTAATGCAATATTTACATAGACTGCATTATCAGCTATTAAAGAAATTTTTGTTCCATTTGATGATAAATGCCAAAGGTAAAAGCAGTTGAATGTTGAATGCATAAATGAATCCGTTATGGTTGCTGCCCCGAGCTCCATCGCCGCCTCCTAGCACTTCAAGACTCTACCAGACTGCTTCACACTGTTTGTCATTTCACGACATATACTAAATATTCTTTATATTGTGGTCATTTAGATCTAGATTTGTTTTCTTCTATTATTTTTGAATTTACGACATCAAGAGAATTCACATATCCTCCTAATTCTTTCTTTTGATAAGTAACAATTATGATCATTTCCTTCTTCTTATAGACTGTTCGAGTTAATTGTTTTTTTATATTTTATTTCATCTCTAAAATTGATATTCCCATCTTTAAAACCAATATGCAATTCGCTTACATCATTTAAAAATATTTTCTGATAAATTTGTTTCAGAAACGGTATTTGATATGTCTTGAATAATGTTATGTTCATTCCCAACCCATTATTCCATACAGTTACATCTCCCTGTTTTACCCATTATTCCATAAAGTTACATCTCCCTGTTTTTTTTACTACATATAGTGTTAGATGATAACATTCCTTAAGGGATATCAATCTTAGAAAGTTGAATATAAGGTATGCCAAGTTCTTCGTAATAAAATGTTTCATTTATCATCTTAAAATCAGATTTATTTAACTTATAATCTTCTTCGTTTATCTTAAAATTATGTTTGATATCTTATTTGTACAGGTGATCACTAAATTGCTGCTGAATTAGTAGTATAAGGGTACAATGTGGAGTACAATTGGTAGTACGGTCTGTAATAGGATCGTAAAAACGAGCATCATCAGGCTTATGAGGTTCTTCGACCAAGGAAATAAAATCACGTGCCTTAACTTTACGCTATGAAAATGAATCAAAATCAACTTGAAAAATAAAATGTTTCTAATTTTGGAATCAAAGCTATATAACGTGACTGTAAGGACTGCTTAACTGGACTAAGGCTTTTAGCCGTAGTGAGACAAGACGCCAAGACTTCGCTTTGCCAAAACTTTTCTTATCTATCTTCACATATGAAGACGAAATAACAAAACCCGACAAGTGTGAATTAATGTTAGTATAGTAAATCGATTTACAACGAATAATTGGCAAACACTTGACCTATGAAGAGTTGGGAAATGATTCAAAACAAACAAATAAAGCATATTAAATTTTGTTTAATGCGAAGTCAGATAAAATATCCAAATGATTTGTCATATACAATATTTATGGGAGCCACAATTTTGATGTGTAAAATGTCTTCCCATTGATAGGTGACATGACTTACAAAAAGAGATTCAAAAATAGTACTTAGCAAAGGAATTAGAGGCTTTACTGATTTGTTTATTATTTAAGTGTGAATAGTCAGTTTCATCATTAACTCAATACCGTGATAACTTTTAAACACAGTAATTTTGAAAAGGAAAGTGAAATTGTTGAAAGAATAGGACAGGTTTGCAAGTCATAAGCTTTAAAAAATAAGGACATAGTTACCTTATTAAGCAATAACTATTTAAGATATTTGGATCTTAAAATGAATTGAAGGTAATTTAAAAATAAATTGAATAGGTACTGAGGAAAACTTACATTAACCTACAGAATAAATGGAAGGAAGCAAAACTTTTATGAAAGTAAAAATTTGGAATATCTAAAGCTTCCTAAATCACCAGAGAAGGTAACTTAACAAAAGAATAAAGATCCGCGTAGAAATGAATTTGGTGAACAAGTTGGAAAATTTTCACTATAATTTATAAACTTCAAATAAGAAAATGTGAGAGAAAAAATTTCGTAAGCAGGATATGATGAAAGGCTAAGACTATATTTCGCTCAGACTCTTAAACAGGACTCACATGGAGACTACAACGTTTATTACTTGATAGTTCGTGAAATTGTTTCTCTACGAGTAGGTGTTATTTTTTAAAATAAAAAAGCGCATCAAACAGAATCAATGACGGTGACTACTACTATAACCTTTATAGAGTCAAATCAACTGAATCCATCAACCAGTAAGATTAAAGCATTTCCAGAACTGCTGTATATTAATAGCGGGGTCTATGAATAAATTTATTAACAATTTATTTTAATAAATGGCAAGCGAACTAACAACATAATTAACATTATTTACCGTGCAGAATTAAATTCAATTTAAGTTACAGTATTCTTTAAAGATCATATTTAATTTTAAGATAGATTTCCAACTTACATGGGCAGAGAATCACTAAGATCAGTTATTCCGATCCCTTGGAGTCATTTTACAGTTGACTGTCTAGTTTCTAATTTCTACCATACAAGATAATGAAAGTAACTAGAAAGTCCATAAGATCAGAAAAGAGGAACACCTTATCTTAAGGGAGGAGAACAAAGGTCCCTACAAAAAAAACAAACTAATTTTGTGTGTGTCACGAGCAAGAACATTGACATTCTGATTTTTCTACCCACAAAATGAAAATAAAGAAAGAATATATGAAAAAAACTAAATTTTGGATGCAGTAAATGAAGAAACAAAAGCATTCCCTTTACGAAATTCAGATTATTACACAAGATAAAATGGGCTTTCGTGACAAATTTAAATTTCATTTGAATCTTATTTGCGAGATATATCGAAGGTAAGTGAGAGTCAAAATATTATTATTATTATTATTATTAATATTATTATTATTATTATTATCTCTATCTCTTTCGTGTCATCTAGGGTTTGATGCATGTAAAAATGTGTTAGCAATCGACACATACATATAATGCCTACTCTCTTCTGCTTTGTAAGAGTGAGTGATGAATGGTACAAAAATACATATTTGTTTTCAAGGACGAGTACTAATGATCCTACCAACTCCATATCAATATCTTGTATCCCCATTCACATGGGTTTGTATGTATCTGCAAGATGTTAGTAGTAAAAACGTCTGTTGAATTGTAATTATGTGTGACATTTCTATAATTTCTATCGCCTTCAAATAAGTTTGTATATCCGTGGTGTGGGATAATAAATAGCATTTCATTAACTGTAATTAATAGTAATAGTAACTACTTACCCTTTGTTTCCTTTCAAATGGGTTTGTGTTTATGTGTGTGTGAGAAATGGATAGTGAGGATATGTGTTTGTTTCTCCATAAGTAGATATGAATGGGCCGAAACTATCCCCCTTCCATTATCGCTTTTGTTTATCAAGGTGGGTGTTGGATTGTAATTATATAGCTTAGTGTATTGTTGACCATCACGTGTCTGTTTTCTTTGCATGTTTGGGTATTTCACAGAGAAAGTGGGTGGTGGATGGCCATTATGTGTTACAACTGATCTCTCTAACGGTTTCATTAAAAACGTGTATGTGTTAACAACCTACACCTTTGTTAACACTCAACGGCACTCTTCTGGGCTATCGAGGTTTCTAGAAACAAAAATACTGATCAATAATACCAGGCCCCCAAATAATTTTTCTAATCTTTAAAGTTATAATTGATATAAATTAAATATGGTACAAATATAATTGAAACATTTTTAAATAGCTTTTTCTACACATATTATCCAGTTCGCAAAACATTTGATTTGAACATATAATTTTTCTTTTCTTTTGCATAAATATTCAAAAACATTTTACTTTGCTATCATTTTCTCTGTTGGGTTTGAAATGTCAAAAGTTTTTTAATTAAGCTTGTGTTCAGTCTAATAAGGCGTTCAAACTGAGACGTCGATAGGACTGTCCTCGTTTAAATTAGAGCTTTACGAAATTAATATGATCACGTGACGATTCAAAAAAGTAATCTAAGAGGTAAACGGCGTGCGAGTGGATGACGATACTTTCACATTAATTTATTTGATTACAAAAGACTATGTTTTGTTGTTGTCTATGGGATTAAACAGTTGTAATATATAGTAACTTCCTCTTTTTAAATATTGCAATTTTAATTGAAGTTTTCCAACAGTGGATAAAGCAAGCCAAGTAATTTGTTCTGTAACGAGATCATGGGGGGGGGTGTCATCTAAAAATTGTACTGATTTAAAGTGTACGTTATAAATCTCAGCCACACTCCTTCCTTCTCTCTCTCTCTCTCTCTCTCTCTCTCTCTCTCTCTCTCTCTCTCTCTCTCTCTCTCTCAATAATAATACAAGAATGATGCATCTACATGTTTATGTATATGGTACACACAAATACTCACCCCCAAATTCATTTATGGTGCAAGTTTAATGTTAATAACTGAAGCTGTATAAATAGGAGTTTTAGCATGAACACAAAAGACAAATGGATCCACAGACATAGATGTACAAAGTAGATCCTATATAACGGCTTGATATTATAAACGCAAATATTTTGAACAGGTCATAACTCTGGACTCCATTCCCAAAAATTGAAAGGAATTATCAAGCTGTAAACGGAAAAAACTTTAAAAGAACCAAGTATGGCTCATTAGGCTTAAATTGAAATAAGTTTTAAAAAGGTTAAGAATCTGCAGGTTAAATTTGGTTAAGAGATTCTTCTCCTGGCTGCATTAAACTCAAGGACTGCTAATTTAATTTTCGGAGGGGGAGGACGGGTAGGCTGGAATATTTACAAATTCAGATTGCTTTAAAAATCTCACTTTAATTTGTGGAGGGAACAAAACATAGTGTTACGTATATGTAATTAAATTGCGCGCGTGTTAGTTTTAAAATTCTTTTTTATTTTAATTTTGTTTCATTACACTTTATTGTAATGATTATTTTCACGGGATTCGATATTTTTTCAGTAAATTCAGTTTGTATAGAACGTAAAAGCTATTACATTAGCACTATTTTTTTAGCTCACTTTGGTTCATAGATTTTGTAAACATCGAGTGATAACGATTGGCTATTTCCAAGGTCATTTCGGCCCGCATGTTAGCTGGACTGTAAACAGTCTTTGTTTTTTATATATATTTTCAGTGTGAGAATTTGGTTCATAGATAGGGCTATTCTAGCTACGTGACAATTGGCATTTTATTATTCGATGTTAAAAGACCACGTGATCCATCACGCGAGACTTAAATGATGTTTTAGTTGGGTTTAATACTCATTCTTAGTGAAATTTTGTCAGTCGTATTCTTGACACCTTGAGGGTACAAGGTGTTTTATATTGTTGATGCCGGCTTGTTCTGAAGTTTTTTCTATTTTTTGGAATTTAATAATTTATTCTCTAGAAAACTAAACAAGTGTACATTTTTATAAAAAGTTCTGGGAGAAAGAAATTAATTGGAAATTTATTCTGGAGTTCTATACGGAAACATAAACTGTGATTCAATCGAGGATCTGTTACCATCAATACAGACATCATCTGACGTCATCGCCTCCATATTGGAATTTCATCGAGATTCGAACCCGGATTCTATTAGAACTGTTTAGTGATAGGACTTGTATTTTTCAATCTTTTGTTTAAATTTTGGATTATATTCACAAACCGAAAGTCTTATTTCCAATTTTTACATTGTTTTCTAGGGAAATAAATTCTTTTGTTACAATTTACAAAGCTTGTTGTCTTCACTCTTTTCACTTGTTATTTTTGTACGAGCCTACATGTAACAAGAGAAAATTGGGGTTGCTCGTCCTTGGATATTTGAATTTGGCTAAAATATATCAGAAAATTCTTTTTTGAAATTTAAATTCCCCTAGTTTTCAAATCCCAAGTACTATTTTACATTTTGTTTCAAATCTTTAGTGAAAACAACAGGCTTTCATTCTAATGTCATAAAAAAGTGGAGACTTTTCTTTCTAGTCCTACTCAGGAGCATTTGGATAGTCTGAAAAAAGATGAGTTGCTTGAACTTGCCAGAAAGTACGATCTTTCTGAAGCAAAATCTTCCTTAACGAAACAAGAAATTAAAAACATTTTGAGTCAGTATTGGTAGACAAGAATGTTTTTGATAAAAGTGTTTTGGCTTCGGTCAGTAAGTCTGTATCAGACTGTGATCTAAGAGTAATAGAATTAAAAATGAAATATAAGATGGAATTGGAGTTAAGGAAGATCGAGCTTCAGAAAGAAGAAAGAGAGAAATAGGAACAATTGCAGATGCAATTTGAAGAGAAGCAATTGCAATTGCAATTTGAAGTGAAAGAGAAAGAGAGACAGGAAAGAGAGCATGATAAACAAATGAAATTACAATTAGAAGAGAAGGAGAGAGACAGGAGAGGGAGAAAGATAAACAATTACAATTAGAAGAGAGAGAGAGAGAGAGAGAGAGAGAGAGAGAGAGAGAGAGAGAGAGAGAGAGATAAACAATTACAATTTCAGAAAGAGGAAAGAGAGACAGATGCAATTACAAAGAGAGAGGGATGAAAGGGAATTTCAGATTAGAATGAAAGAAATGGAGATGGCAAGGGAAAAGCAATATCCTGCTTCACATACAAATTCAAGTTTTCACATTACAAGAAATATCAGGTTAGTGCCCCCTTTTAGAGAAAAAGAAGTAGACAAATATTTTTTTTAGTTTGAAAAAATTGCTGAAAATTTGAAATGGCCAAGGGAGCATTGGACTCAATTATTGCAATGTGTACATTTTGGCAAAGCCCAAAATATTTTTGAATCCCTGTCATTACAACAGAGTTCTGACTATGATTTGGTTAAGGAGTGCATCTTAAAGAGTTATGCGTCAGTCCCTGAGGATTATCGGCAAAAATTCAGAAACTATAGAAAAGAAGCTGGAAAAACTAAATTTGAATTTGCAAGAGAAAAAGAGCAGTTATTCCAGAGATGGTGCTTAGCCGAATAAGTTGAACATGAATATGAAAGTTTTGAACAACTTGTATTACTTGAAGAGTTCAAGAACTGTGTTCCTCATGACATTAAGAATCATCTTGAAGAGCATGAGATCGATAACTTGGAAAATGCTGCTCTTGCTGCTGACAAGTATTCTTTAACTCATAAAGTTCCTGTTGTAAGCAAATCATTCACTCAGCAGTCTACTAATAGAAAGGTATTTCAGCCTAATAAGACTCCTTCTAAAAGTCAGTCTGGCACAACTTCTAACAATCAAGCTTCTGATAAACTTGATTCTAAATCCTTGTCTATTCCAACGTGTACCTATTGCAAGAAAAAAGGACACGTCATTTCTGATTGCTTCAAATTGAAATATAGGCATCAGAATCAAGATAGACCTGTCCCAAATACTCTTATTTCTAAGAGGACATGGTCACGGTCATGTATTGAAAGCAATACATTTGTTGGGTCTAATAAACCCCAGTCTTATTTTATTATGGAGAATTATGAACCATTCATGTCGAAGGGTTCTATATCACTCTTGGGTGATTTGGCCAATCCTATCAATATTAAAATTTTAAGGCATACAGGAGCTTCTCGGAGTCTTTTATTATCAGGTACTTTGCCTTTTTCTGAGAAGTCCTGTTCTAATGAGAGTGTTCTCATTCAGGGAGTACAGTGCGGCTTTGTTAATGTTCCTCTCCATTCTATATTTGTCATCAGACTTAGTTTCATGACCTGTGACAGTCGGAATAGTGTCTACTTTACCTGTTGAGGGCATTCATTTGTTGCTAGGCAACGACCTAATTGGAGGCAAGGTTGTGGTTAATCCACTTGTAACTGACAAGCCTTCTTTGGATCAGAAAGTTGATCCTATTGAAAAAGAATACCCTGATTTATATCCAGCTTGTGCAGTTACCAGAGCTATGGCAAAAGAAAGCTCTTGAGAATGATTTTGATAAGGAAAATATTCCTTTAGCTGACACATGTACTGGTCAGGCTTTTGATGAGGTTACATTCATTCCTAATTTGGATCAATCAAAAGGTATTGATCACAGTGATCCTCTTTAAAATACTCATTCTCTTTTATCTAATCAGGGTGACAAACGACAATCACTTGTCGTCGAACAGGAGAAAGATCCTGAGATCTCCTGTTTGTTTCAGAGAGCCATTAGTGAAACTGAAGCCACTGAAGTACCTGTCTGTTATTTCATTAAAAATGGAATTCTTATGAGAAAATGGAGACCTCCCGAGGTACCTCCTAATGACGAATGGTCAGTGTACTATCAAATTGTAGTTCCAAAATCTTACAGACAGGAAATACTTCGTATGGCCCATGAAACTTCTCTGGCTGGTTATTTGGGGATAAATAAAACGTATCACAAGATCTTGACTCACTTTTATTGGCCAAAAATCAAATGTGATGTTAGAAAATTTTGTAGATCTCGTCATACTTGTCAAATGGTAGGAAAACTCAATTAGAAGATACTAAGGCTCATCTGCAACCTATTCCTGCATTTGACGAACCATTTAGCAGAATTATGGTAGATTGTGTTGGTCCTTTACCTAAGTCCAAGTCAGGCAACCAATATTTGTTGATCATTATGTGTGCGTCAACAAGATTCCCAGAGGCAATTCCTTTGAAGAATATTAAAACCAAAACCATAGTAAAAGCTTTGATAAAGTTTTTAACTCAGTTTGACCTTCCAAAATCTGTCCAATCGGATCAAGGGTCAAATTTCGTGTCTGGAATTTTACAGCAAGCTATGCACGAATTAGGCATTCAACAATTTAGATCTTCTACTTACCACCCTGAGAGCCAAGGGGCTTTAGAAAGATTTTATCAAACTTTGAAGAATATGATTCGGTAATATTGCTTTGATACGAGTAAAGATTGAGATGAAGGCATTCATTTACTTTTGTTTGCTATTAGGGAATCCGTTCAAGAATCTTTAGGATTCAGTCCCTTTGAACTAGTTTTCGGACATACTGTGCGTGGACCATTGAAGTTGCTGAAAGAGAAACTTCTTTCTAATGAAGATACTGAGCTCAAACTTCTTGATTATGTTTCTGATTTTAAGTACAAGTTGTCAAAGGCTTTTGAGGTCGCAAGAGCAAATCTGCACTCTACTCAGTCCAGAATGAAAAAAATCAAGATATGATAAAAACTCAAGGGAAAGGAGTTTTCAGCCTGGTGATAGAGTTCTAGGTCTCTTGCCCATTCCACAAAATCCCCTTCAGGCCAAGTATTATGGTCCAGACACGGTTGAAAAGAATGTAAATGATTTAAATTATATCATAAATACTCCTGGGAGGCGAAAACAGAAACAACTTTGCCACATTAACATGTTAAAGGAGTATATTGAAAGAGATAGCCAAGTAAATCATGCAATTAATTTTGTTGTACCTGTCCCACAAACTGATAGTATAAGTGAAGAAATTCAATTGGACGCTGTTGATCTTGGAGCAACAAATCTTCGGAATTTGGAAATTATGAAAAATCTGGACCAGAAACTTTTACATTTACAACAAGAAGGGAATGAACTTAAACAGTTATTATTCGAATATGAGCACTTGTTTCCGGATATTCCTACGAGGACAAACAAATTTTTTCATGACATGAAATTTTAGATTCAAAACCTGTGAAACAACATCCATACAGGATGAACCCTCTCAAACAGGAATACTTGAAAAAGGAAATTCAGTATTTGCTGGAGAACGATTTCATAGAGCCCAGTAAAAGTGATTGGAGTTCCATGTATACTTGTTCCGAAACCGGATAAAACTTTCCGTAAGTGCACTGATTATAGGAAGGTGAACAGTGTGACAAAAGAGATTCATTTCCATTACCAAGAATTGATAAAATTGGAAATGGAAATGAATCAATATAAAGTAATGCCGTTCGGGATGAAGGGTTCCCCAAGTACCTTTCAACGTTTGATGAATATGATTACCTCTGGGCTAGAAATTGTGATGCTTACATCGATGATGTCATCATCTACAACGACACCTGGAAAGAACATCTAGCCACGATTCGGAAATTCTTTGAAAGACTCACTGATGCAAATTTGACAATCAATTTATCTAAAAGTGAGTTCTGTCGTGCTTGTGTAAGTTTTCTAAGATAGATTGTGGGACATGGTCAAGTTAACCTATAGATGCTAAGTTCAAGGCTAACTCTGATTTCCCTGTGCCTGTCAGTAAAAAGCAACTGATGCGATTTTGGGGTATGGCCGGATACTATCGAAAGTTGTGTTCCAATTTTTCTAATATTGCTGAACCCCTGATAAACTTGTTGAGTAAGAAAAACAGGTTTCTTTGGACTAAAAAGTGTCAGGAGGCTTTTGATAGATTACAAGCCATGCTCAACAATGCGTCGGTTCTCACAGCTCCAAATTTCAATCAATCTTTTAAATTATTTGTGGATGCAAGTGATGTTGGGGTTGGAGCAGTTGTGTGTTGGTTTTGAAATTATTTTTTATTTTAATTTTGTTTCATTCTATTGTAATGATTATTTTCACTGGATTTGATATTTTTTTTCAGTAAATTCAGTTTGCACAGAACGTAAAAGCTATTACATTAGCACTATTTTTAGCTCACTTTGGTTCATAGATTTTGTAAACATCGAGTGATAACGATTGGCTATTTCCTTTTTTATATATTTTCAGTGTGAGAATTTGATTCTTAGATAGGGCTATTGTAGCTATGTGACAAGTGGCATTTTTTTTATTGCGCTGTTCGATGTTAAGAGACCACGTGACCCATCACGCGAGACTTAAATGATGTTTTAGTTGGGTTTAATACTCATTATTAGTGAAATTTTGTCAGTTGTATTCTTGACACCTTGAGGGTAGAAGATGTTTTATATTGTTGATACCGGCTTGTTCTGAAGTTTTTTTCTATTTTTTTTGGAATTTAATAATTTATTCTCTAGAAAACTAAACAAGTGCTTTATATTTATAAAAGTTCTGGGAGAAAGAAATTAATTGGAAATTTATTCTGGAGTTCTATACGGAAACATAAACTGTGATTCAATCGAGAATCTGTTATCATCAGTACAGACATCATCTGAC
>JAECUM010012099.1:0-74457 GCA_016617855.1 Megalonaias nervosa
GTATACCACCTCAAGAGTACATCATAAATTTAATATTACTTAATAAAATGACATCCATAACGATTTTTGCCATATAATGAAGTGAAGGAGTGCTATAATGACTTGAAAAACTTTAAGCTTATCATCTATAGGGTAATGATTGTAAAATTACCTCCACTGCATTGTATTTTTTTTATTTGATAATTACAAATTTTACATTCTTGCCATGGTTGTAGCAAGCCATATTGCCTGTACCACTGAATACCACTAACATAATTTTTTTCCAGATTTTCACTCTATTCAGTTCCAATGATACACTGACTGAAGTGAGGGAAGCATCTTACAGGGCCCCCATGCTTTCAAAACAATTTCTGGGTTCCTCCAGTTTGAAATTGATTTTTTTTCAAAATTCAATTATGACCCTTGCTGAACAAAATCAAAAACATTTCTGGCTTAGAAAACTTGCATTTTATAAATCAAAACTGTTTCTATTTTGAGACTCTCTTATAATAGGTGAATGAGACACATGACCATGTCCTAAATGACAGGATGTGTCACTTAAAACAAATTCAACTACTGAAATTCACAGATTTACATTTAAATCATTTGAATTTACAGAATAAAAATGTAAACTAACTGCACATGTTGGTATGAATAGGGTTGTTTTAGAAAATAGTTGTTTAAAATTAGGGAAAAAGCAGTTAAAATTGTATACTTTTGCATATAAATAGAAAGACTGGGTTTTGACTGTTTAAGTCCACTCATGTCTGGTTGGTTTCCATATGTCTACTTTCAATGTAATTGAACTATGATCTGTATATTTAATGCAGTAATTGCAAATACACCAAGCGCATAGGATTATGCACTGAAAATTGCCCCTGGCTGTAAATTTTTATGTTTTTAGATTGCAAAATTGATTGCAAAGTTGAGTTGGGTGTGGAGGTTACTACTGATGATAATGTTTAACACCACATTCTCAGTGCAAGTACCAAATAATAAGCAAACATTTATCAAAATACTTTTTCTTTATTAGTTTTCTTTATACTTGCTGAGGATGTTAGCACCATGTGATGCTAGACTGGTCTTCAAATCTTTTACACAATGAACAACACCAATATGTTTACTAAGGGATAACCAGTCTAGTTGACCAATCTGATCATCTCAATGCTTTGATTGACAATACAAATATGCTTAGGGCAAGCATCCAAATGATCCATACTGCAACTTTATCTCAAGTGACTGAAGAGTTCAGCATCTACTGAACATTCTGGTAAGAACTCCATTAAACTCATGATCTATTCAATAAAAACTCAATTTTATATTTTTCTATGATCAAGTGGTGGCTAAACATTCCCTATTTTTCCCCAACTTCTATATTATTTGCAAAATTAATGGCCTTTTTCTGGTTGGGAATAAACCCATTCTTACTCCCTAGTTTTTCCCTGACTTCCTGGCAGTGTGGGAAATCTGATCTTAACATAATTTTCCTTGGATAGTATCCCCTGATTTTTAGTCTTATTTGAGCAATTTTCAACAAAATAACTCGCCAACATGTACATGCATAACCTCTTGTGATGATGACTGATTGCATGAAGTGAGTCTGGTTATCATTTATCCACCTATCAAATATGAAGTCAGTAGAGCATTTTCTCCTTTTGTTTCAAGTATTACCATCAGTGGCAGAATATCCACGGCTAAGAACTGCCATCAGATCTAATCAGTACTCTAAATCGGACTTGTCCCCCTTTGGCACATAAAAGTGATATGACAAAACAGCTATACTTTGTTACTAATTTAATAAGACCATTAAGTTTGTTACCATGATTAGAAATAAAAACTATATTTGCTAAAAAAGAATAAAAACAATCCAAACAAATGTGATTGTCTATCAACCTGGAGTTTCTGAGATGTCCATGGGGGAACCCGAGGATGTGGACTGAGCCTCAGCTGGAGAATCCACAGATACTGACAGATTCTCTGTTACTGATTCACATGTTTCAGTCCGGTTTAAGGATGTGGCAGTAGAATTTCTGCTAGATGAGGCATGTGTCTCTTCTGCCCTTCTTTCTGATGGATTCTGAAAAGATTCAAAGCGAGTACTTCATATTTATAACCAAAGTTAAAATGGTGAAAATTACATCCCTTACATAAATTTTAAAACCTTCCATATGCAGACAAAAAAATCAACATCCTTTCATTTAGTGTTCAAAGCTGCAGTCTGCATTAAATTGTTACCTAACAAGTTTAGTCAGGTTTGTAGTTTTACGGCACAACAATATGTTATCAAGTGCCAAGGAGAAAAATGCTTTGTCCATGGTAGCTAACCTGATATTCAGAAATTATCATTTCGCCCAACTTCATTAATGTCAATAAAAGAAAGAGGATTGAATTTGTCAAGTATATGCTAACATAAAAGATACTGGACAAACATTGTGCTGAAAATTCCAATTGCCAGCCAGTCCTTGAATACAAGACTGTTTAATGTATATTTAATTTGCTTTGTTTGTTAGTTTTATTTTAATTTTTATTATTTCATTACATGCTATTGTAATGTAACATTGTATGTTGGACTTGACTTTGTCCAAAACGGAGTTCATTTCTGCTCAACCTGAATCGACTTTATTCTGTAAACAACTAATACATAGCTAAATTATTCTCTATGTGTGTGGGTTTAAATTCAGTATGATTATTAATAGAAGTAAATATGTTTATTTGGTTCTAGGTCTAGGTTTTGGAATTTCCTTAGTGTATTTTACATAGTCCTGGTTCTGGTTTTTGTTTTGTCAACATCAGGATCATTCTAGAAGGTTATTTTTCATTAGGTAATAGTTTTTTTTTTAGAAAATGCTAATTGTGACCTAAGGTCAAGAAGAAAACTATATAATCTTGTAACTGAGGATTTTTCAGTCATGCTTTAAGATCTAGCACTTTAAAGTTGTATATGTTGTGTCTATTATTTCATTTTTGGGCTGGAAATTTTATTTTTTCAAATTATTAAATTCAAGTGATTATTTACTCTGGAAATACAAAAGTGCTCTGATAAAATTCTTGGATAGAGACATTCACTGGAATTTATAGTGAATTCAACCTGGAATTATATTACTGTGATGCAACAAAAGACCTGACACATCAACACTCTACAATCTACCACAGACACATCACCTTCAGTTTTGGGGATTTATTCTGGACTTCTACTGAATTGGACTTCTACTGAATTTTGTTCAGGACTTTAAATTATTAGGACTTGTGTCTGTAATTCTTGGATTATTTTGGGATTTAAATCTCAATACTGTAAGTTCTTTTTTCTCATTTTGACTTTGTATTCTATGGAAATAAATTATTTGCTGAATTTTACAAAGCTTGTTGCTTTTCACTCTTTTCTGTTACTTATTTTAAGAGCATAGACTCGTAACATTAAGTACACATTTCATTCATACCATTTTGACTTGTGCTAAATTTTCACCAATTTCTGTCACTATTATGCACAAATCACCTATTTATGTCACAATTATGTACAATTCACCAATTTCCATCACTGTTATGTACAATTTGCCTATTTCCATCACTTTTATGTACAACTCACCTATTTCCATCACTATTATGTACAATTCACATATTTCCATTAACATAATATACAATCTGCCTATTTTCATCACTATTATGTACAATTTGCCTATTTCCATCAATATTATGTACAATTTGCCTGTTTCCATC
Source organism: Megalonaias nervosa (assembly GCA_016617855.1). Taxonomy (NCBI): domain Eukaryota; kingdom Metazoa; phylum Mollusca; class Bivalvia; order Unionida; family Unionidae; genus Megalonaias; species Megalonaias nervosa. Next base: position 3,694 of record JAECUM010012099.1, read on the forward strand.
AATATTATGTACAAATTGCCTATTTCCATTACTATTATGTACAATTCACCTATTTCCATTAACATAATGTACAATCTGCCTATTTCCATCACTATTATGTACAATTTGCCTATTTCCATGACTATTATGTACAATTCACCTATTTCCATCAATATTATGTACAATTCACCTACTTCCATCACTATTATGTACAATTTGACTAAATCCATCACTATTATGTACAAGTCACCTACTTCCATCACTTAAGTACAATTCACCTACTTCCATCAGTATCATGTACAATTCACCTACTTACATCACTATTATGTACAATTCACCTACTTCCATCAGTATCATGTACAATTCACCTACTTCCATCATTATTATGTAGAATTTAGTAAAGTACACATTTTATTCATACATTTTGACTATTGCTAAAAGTCACCCATTTCTGCCACTATTATGTACAATTTAGTCAAGTACACATTTTATTCATACATTTTGACTATTTCTAAAAGTCACCCATTTCTGCCACTATTATGTACAATTTAGTCAAGTACACATTTTATTCATACATTTTGACTATTGCTAAAAGTCACCCATTTCTGCCACTATTATGTACAATTTAGTCAAGTACACATTTTATTCATACATTTTGACTAGTGCTAAAAGTCACCCATTTCTGCCACTATTATGTACAATTTAGTCAAGTACACATTTTATTCATACATTTTGACTATTGCTAAAAGTCACCCATTTCTGCCACTATTATGTGCAATTTAGTCAAGTACACATTTTATTCATACATTTTGACTATTGCTAAAAGTCACCCATTTCTGCCACTATTATGTACAATTTAGTCAAGTACACATTTTATTCATACATTTTGACTAGTGCTAAAAGTCACCCATTTCTGCCACTATTATGTACAATTTAGTCAAGTACACATTTTATTCATACATTTTGACTATTGCTAAAAGTCACCCATTTCTGCCACTATTATGTACAATTTAGTCAAGTACACATTTTATTCATACATTTTGACTAGTGCTAAAAGTCACCCATTTCTGCCACTATTATGTACAATTTAGTCAAGTACACATTTTATTCATACATTTTGACTAGTGCTAAAAGTCACCCATTTCTGCCACTATTATGTACAATTTAGTCAAGTACACATTTTATTCATACCATTCTGACTAGTGCTAAAAGTCTCCTATTCCATCACTAATATGTTCACTTTAGTGAAGTATATATTTTTATGATACAGTTGTAATGCTCTTTTTTTTTAAAGCTTTCATCAGCAGTCTAATTTGTTCCAAAGATATCAACAGTTCTTGCCAACATTCCACTATCCCTGACAACTAACACTATACCCACACTTTGCATATGCTGAGCACATTTCATTACTTTTGGGATTTTTCAGAGCAACATTGTGGCACAAATAAATCTAAAACCAACGTCGCTGGTAGCAAGTGAAAGCAGGTTCTTTTAGTAAATCCACCCTCACGATAATACATGTAAAGGCATCTTCTCTTTGTTCTAATTAAAATTCTGACATTGACTGGTCAAGGGCTAAAAGTTAAACAATCATACAACCAAATTATAACACATAAGTGGTCAGGGATTTTAAGTTAACAAGACAGACTCAAATTAAATCTCTGACACCTGACTGGTAAGAGATTTGAACTTAACCAATAGATGTACTCAGATAAAAATTTAGACCACAGATTGGTCTGTGATTTGAAGTTAATCAATCAGATACTATGAAATTAAAAAAATTCTGACAACAGATAGGTCGGGTATGGCTAATGGTCTTGATTTTAAGGCCATTTTTAAGCACAAGACAGGCTATATATAGCAGCCAATATATTTGGAAGAGTCACTGACCCACAGGAAGCTACTGGCAAACTTTCTCACATATCCATGTTGGACAGAGGTGGGATGTCTCAGTGATCTGTAAGGGTAAGTACTTTTGACCACTTGGCCACCTGGGGCCCAGATGGGTCAGGGATTTGAAGTTAACCAAACAAGCATACTCAAATAAAAAGTTCCAACAACTGATTGATCAGGAATCTGAAGTTATCCAATCAGACATGCTAAAATAAAAATTCTAATATCAGGGATTTAAAGTTAACCAATCAGAAACTTGAGCTGATTCAGAATACGAGCATCAGAATATTTTTAAATTTTGAAGACAGTTTTTGTGCATCTGGAATCGGAAGCTACATTCATTGTGAATAACAGTTTAAAATAACTTTTACAGGTTTCAACAATAAGAGTTGACTGGAAAATAAGCTTTTGAGTTATCACTATTCATTTATAATCATACAGTATTCATTACCCATCATGCAATGTTCCATTTTTTTGTATTTCACCCAATATAATATATTATCATTATTTTCTTTAATACCCTAGTATGTTAGGTTCAAGTTCTTTCATAATTTTCTACTGTTACATTGATATTTCATTCTTACCTCTAATCTACCGATAGTTTCATCGGCAAGGCGAATCATTCTGCGAGCCTGGTTTAATCTGAGCCGTGATTCACTGTCAATCTGATCTGCAGGAATTTGTCCAAGATTGATCTGTACATCTATTACTGAACCATCAGTCTGAAAACATACAAGGTATTTCCAATGTAAAAAGTCTAACTATTCCATAAATAAGGTGTACTAAGGTATTTCCAATGTAAAAAGTCTAACTATTCCATAAATAAGGTGTACTATCATATTTTCATTAAATTTAACTTATTAATTACAATCTCTTATAAGCAAATGAACTGAAGATGCATGAAATAATGCTTCAAAGATGTATGTTGTAGTCAAGCTGGCTATGAAAAATCCTACAAGCATGAAGCAATACTTGACAAATTTTAAATCAAAAATAACCTATAAATCTCTTACCAGAACTGTTTTCCTAACATGAAAAATGAGATAAATAACATCTTTTATTTTTTCAATGACAATCATAAACAGCACACATAGGAAAGACAATAACCATGAAGAATTCATCCATAACAAATTACTTTGATATGCCACAAATGTTTACTCATTGATTCTTCTCGGTTTTAAATATAACAAATTCCAAAGACAGTCAAGAAAAGCTAAATAAAATAAAGAATTGTGTTTTATGAAACATATGATATGCTCCCAAGATAAGCTGTGAATTATCAAAAGACATAATACCATCATCCCATGGCCCCAACCAGGGGCATGACCCAAGGAAAGGAAAGCTACATTAAGTAACACAAGCATATGATGTTATATACTCCAAATAATCCGTAAACAAACAAACAAACAATAAGGAGCTGTGATAGCTCAGATGGTTGAGTATTGGGTTCATACTCCAAGGGTCAAAGGTTTGACAGCCGCCCAAGCCAGCTCGGGTTGGCAGCCACTGAGTCTTTGAGAAAGGCACTTCACTTTAATTTTATCAGCATGCTATAGCTAATAAAGTGCTAGAGGTGCTGTTAAAACCAACAACACAAGCAAGCAAACAAAAGATGATTCTTACTCTTTGATCCAATAACCCTACCCATGGACATAATATAATAGTAAGAGTGGTACTAAGTAAAAGGTAAGAATGTGATCATGCTCTATTCCAAATATGCACTGAATTGGATAAGACCTTATTGAAATTAATAATAATAATAATAATAATAATAATAATAACAATAATAATACACTAACTCCTGTCTTGAGCGACCACTATTATGAGCAGCCACATGTCATTTACGACAATAATTATAATGCACATATCGATTTTATTATATAAATGCAGTCATGAGCGACCACCTGCTGAGCATGACCAGAGACCACAATGTCTTGACACTACTATGAATGATTGCATGGCAAAAACAGAGATAAGTACCAGTGACTTTTATTTAATCCTTTGCAACAATGACCACTTAGAGCGTTATAAAATCAATTAAAAATACAGGCTGGCTACCAATTTAAGAAATTTTACAGGTCATGCGTAGAATGTCATGTATTGTAGATTATAAACCAAACTAAAGTACAAACAGATTCTTCCATTATGAACAACCATATCTTGAGAAATGAGACAAACACCACTGACCTTTATTTAATCCCTTGTAACAATGACCACTTGAAGAAAAAAGTAAAAACTGTTCCAATCAACAACAAAAAGAAAAGAAAAGTTGGCTTGGGACCAGTTTATAAATTTGGCAGGTCAAACCTTTAGTGTCATTTGTTAAAGACTATAAACCATGCTAAAGTACATGTCATGAACTGCCATTGTAGTGCAAAGGCAATGTGGTAGACATGTACATTATTTATCTTTGAAGTTATTATGTACTGCCAGGGACTGAATGAGGTCTTTTGTCTATTAAAACAGCCAGTGAAAATCATTTCCAGGATATAATTGTTATTGCTAAAAGGTTGTGTTGTTTGTTGCATTCTTTCCCTGTGTTGCAGTGGCTATATCCCACACACCAAGCCATCATCTGTTCAAGTCCCATACAGCCAGTGTTTATAGAGTTAATCATGTAATGTCATCTATTAATTCAGCCATCAACTTTTGTCTCTGAATAAATTATTCTCTTTCTGGATGAGTTAATTATGTCTTTAAATTTCATTCATTGATACATATACAATATACATATATATATATATATATATATATATATATATATATATATATAAACACACAAAACCTGATCAAAACAATTAATACAATTGTTATTACAACTGAGCATGGACAGTGTTAACACCTAGCACCTTATTAACAATTGCGGAACCTCCAACCTATAAGAGAGAAATTCTAAAACTGGAGGAAAGAACTAATGTATTTGACAGAAGTGAAGAAGAGGAGACCACTGCAAAATAGTACTTTACCCACTGGTAAAACAAATTCAAGGAAATGGAGTAAATTAGAAATGATTTCATATGCTAATATGTACATGTGATCTTCAAACATAAATCTGACTCATGTATAGATATATCTTTACTGCCATATAATTTTGTTTTCAGATGAATGCAAGTATTATTTTAACAAGAACTATGAATAAAGAATAAAATATATGCGCAGAGATTGTGGTTATTTTCCTTCTTAAACAGTGCTGAAATTTGAAACTGGAAACTGGTCTTTTTGTAAAAACCTATTATGAGAGACCCCCTGTCTTGTTTTTTGTTGCCACAAGGGGCGGTCACTCAAGACAGGTTTTGCTGTATTAATAATAATAATAATAAGTCAATAGCAAACCAGTGCATATTTCTACACTTCCAAGCTAAACCACTTGTGGGCACAGGTGGACCCAGTGAGGAACCCATGAATTCACCGTATGGCTGAACACGAGTCAGGAGTAATACTGTGAGAAGGAGTGTAGTATGTGATGATGTTAATTTCCAAAACTTATGGAAATTAGTGGCATGGTTATGCAAATATAAGTGATTAAAAAAAACTTCAACCAAAATATATCTTCATTAAAATTTCTGAGCTCATATAATTGTGGCTCCAAAAAGGAGTCGGAGTAGTTGTGAAAAAAGGAGAGTTATGTGATAATATTCCAAACATGAAGTGACTAGTGTAAAGGGTTACAGAAATACACCTCTTCTTTCATAGCTAGTGCACAGCGGTGTCCAAAACCAAAGACCACAGTAAGCACAAGTTACTGAGGGACCTATGAAAACTAAGAAGGGGAGGCCATCCTGTCTTGATATTGACAATAATTAGATGGGGTTGGATGTTAAATGGTTTAAAACTTGTTTTACAATTGCATTGGAAAAATGTTCACTACAAACTTTGAAACTTATTTCTCCATAATGAACCATGTTTGTGAAACAAAGATTGTCATGCAGTGAGTACTCCTTTCACTTGCTTCTCTTGCCATTGTTAATCAGCCTTGCAAATTACTAGAATTAACCACCTGATCACTGTTACATACTTTACTTACACTACCTACATAATAATATTTAAAACAGCGGTCAACTGGTCAAGTGAAATGAGTTGACCTGACCCATTATCATAAAACTGCTAGCTCTTACGTGGGTAGGAAATGCATACCTTTGAAATTTTCTTATTGTTATTATTCTACTTCTTTACAAAAGATCTAATTAACATGATGATACAAAGCAGATCCACTTTCAAATTATTGTAACAATACAACAAACACTTCCACAAATCGGACACCAAAATAGGCAGCACTTAATTAGGTTTTCAAAAATGCTCATGGACATAGCTGTGATGGTAGATTGTCACTTTTCACATCTGAATACAATAAGGCATATAGAACTTATAATGATTATACTGAAACCAAATTGAAAGATGAACCTAAAACATGGATTTCCATTAACAAAGTGGCATTTATTTCTTAAAATGCTGCCACCAGTAGGCATTACCAACATTTTCATGGAGCAAAATATCACAGAATATTGTTATTTACAGTGTAGTGAGGTGGGGTTTTTAATTTTAAAAAAAAAAATATATATATATATATATATATATGACTTCTGTTTAAAAATTGCAACTTTCAAAATGTTGAATCAGATTTCTGGACACTAACCACCATTTTCGAAATAAAACAAGCACTATATCAAACTTTCATTCGCTAGTTTTGATCATGATTTTCTTCACATTCAACAAAAAGGGGCAAATTCATTTGATATTTTCTAAAAGAATAAACAGGAATCCACACCTGACCCTGTGTTATAAGTGGGTTCACAAGTTTTTCAAGCCCGAAAATTATTGAGGTAGAGATGAATAATTTATGGTAATAACTTTAACTGAAATGTGTCCTCAATATAATTCTTGACCCTATGGCCTAATCCAAAGTCAGCACCCAGGGGAAAGGGTTATACCAAGCGATGGTCAGTATTTGATGATTTTGAACATGATGTGAATTGTTGATGGACTTTTGAAATACAAGTGACGAAAAAGCTGCAACTAAAAAATAAAAAATCCTCCTTGTTGAACCATAACAATACAACAAACACTTCCACAAATCGGACACCAAAATAGGCAGCACTTAATTAGGTTTTCAAAAATGCTCATGGACATAGCTGTGATGGTAGATTGTCACTTTTCACATCTGAATACAATAAGGCATATAGAACTTATAATGATTATACTGAAACCAAATTGAAAGATGAACCTAGTATTTTAAATTTAACTGATCAATTACTGGTGTATGTTCTGGGTGCAACACACAATAAGGCATCATGATAAATAAAACATTTTGCACAGGTGTTTCTCCTTCTAAGATAAATGAAAATAAAAATATTATAAGGGTAGCAGGCTTGCTCAGCATTACTGAAAACAAAATTGTACGTACTGAAGTTCTGGTGGACACTCTGGCATTTCTCCCCAAATCTCCAAGCCCAGTTACTGCTTCTTGAACAATTTGCTGTAACAAAGAGCAACACATACTGTATAAAATGGGGCACCTTCATATACAATGCATGCTGTCTAAAAGGGACCCTTTCAAACACAACACATACTTTATAGAAGGTGGCTCTTTCATACACCAGACATGATTTTGGTCTTCCACAAAAAAAAATGAAAAACTGAAAGGTGGGGTTTGGGGTCCTCCCCCAACGGGGTCTCGAGGGGCAGTGCCCCCGATCTGGGGGTCCCACGGGCCAAAGCTCCCCAGACAAAAATGCATATTACAATCATAACAAACTGCTCCTGGTGCAACTTATGATCATAATATATAACAAAATAATCATTTGAAAAACTAACAAACTTACCACAAATTTTCAACTTGACTTGGATAATTTCACAATATTTATTGTCACATGAATTTGTTCTCCAATACTATTGATGCTCAAGTTATTTCATGTGCATGTCAGTGTTCACATCATAATTAAGTCAATAATTTGGCAATTTTTGCTGCGAACATATTACACTTCTCTCTTTTCATAACAAATCTGTAAAATAAACACCCAAGTACATCAACTATATACAAATAATCCCATACATTCACTTGTCTTTTTCTCCAGTGGACACAACCTGTTGATATGCCAGTCAAGTTCTTTTTGCAGCTTTGGTGAAGTTTTCTTTAGCATTCCTTTTTGTCACCACTGACTTTTTTGAGCTCAATGTGCAATTGTTTCTTTTCCTTCTCAATAAGAGCCTTTTTCCTTTCAAGCTCCTGCTTATATTGGTGACATGCAGTGAGCACATTCTGACAGAGGGCTACATCTGTTCTCTCATGCAAGAAATCTTTTTTCTTATAGTAATTAACTGCACTTTTTCCAAATGCCTTTAGGCCTTATTTTATGTTCTGTACCGAGTTGTAGGTTTCAATGTTTATCCTTCCTGATTTAGAATCAATAACATCATTCATGGCGTTGAAGGAGGATTTAACTTGTGGGCCATGAAAACAACTCAGTAAAGATGTGACCATCTTAGATAAACAAGGGTATCTGGAAAAAATATCACCACTCCCCGACCAATGATCTATGCGTTGTCCCTTCTTAAACTCTGGAAGGGAATCAGTTTGGAATCTTCTAACTTCCAAATCATATTTGTCCAACTCATCTTCTGTTAAGACATTTGCTGCTAGAGTTGGCAATCTCTGAAGGTATGTGAGTGCCAAGGAGTGGCCTCTGGCATCTGGATGGATTGCAGCAACAGACTTCAGAAAATTGTTGTTGATAGGCAACTTGTCTTGCGGAGTCTTGCCACAGGCAACATATGCTTCTTCAACCTGCAAATATTAACATGTGGTAAAATAAAAACAACATAAATGAAATATATCTGATCTTGCATAAAGTATAGATTATGCTGAAACAAAACTTAACTGGTGTAACAAAATTGTATAAAATTAAAAAATTATACTATAGTGCTGTGTTGTACAAGTTTCATGGAGTAAAGGCAAACAGAGTATCTGTATTCATTAAATATATCTGTAATTCCACTTTTTGTTTGTACTCCCTTGTTCCAGCATGTGTATTTTTATAGTGTGATCATATTTTATGGTGTAATTGTTTATGTAGGGTGGGTGTGATTGTTACTTTTCAATACTGACAATAGGACTGCTTCAAAATTATTTAATAATTATGTAAAATTAATCAAGGCACTTTACCCTTTCAAAATATTTCTTTAAAAACTTTGAGCTATATATATCTACAACGATGAAGTGTTCCTCGTCCGTTCATACAAATCTGGCTACCATAGAAGAAAGACTCCAACTTGCTTCTATAAACAAGACCTGATTTCCCTGCAAAACAGATATAAAAAAGAAATACTTACCACCAAGATTGTAGTTTGTGCTTCTGAGCTTCAATTTTTCCGTATGCAGCTTCTTTTGTGGGTGCTGTTCCAAACTCTTCCAAACGCGATTACCGTAATTTATATCTTTCTTGCAAAGGTCATAAAATGCCAGTCCTTGAGCGTTCAGTTTTCTTATAAACTGACCAACTAAATTTCCGTCAACTTTTCATTCCAGCCATTCCCATTCCCATATGTTTTTTAAACCTTTATCTAAACTTTTCATGTCATGGTCTCTCTCAACAACTCGGGACACCCTGTTTTGCAAGCATGCTTCTTCTTTCCATTGCCATCAGTTTCCATTACACCAAGATTCATTGGATGAATTTAAATTTTTGACCAATCAGAATACTCTTTACGAGAGTTGTGGGCTAACTAATATATGGAACAAATACATTACAAGGGTCATTGTGGAATGGGACCAGACAGACTGTTTTAAAAATCCAGATCAGAGATGATATAAAAAACAGATTATATCAAGAAAAATCTGATTCAAGTCAGGAGAAAAGTGGAATTCCGCTTTAAAACGGAGAAAAATCATGTCTGATACACAGGATATACTTTATAAAAGGGACCCTTTCATACACAACAGGTTTCATATCTCCAAGAGGATTATGCCAACAATATTTAAAAGACCTCTCATCCTGCCATTCGCAAAAGATTAAATAAACATTTGTAGTAATCTACAAACAAAGCCATGTCCCACTTATCATTAGACACCATCAGTTCAGAAATAGTAATATATACCAGGCATGTTGGATTGATTACTGATGGACTGTAAATGTCCAAAATTGGACATTTGGACTTTCAGATAATAAACTCATAATCAGACTTGATAAAATTGTTTTAGTTGAAAGTCATGTATGGGCTCTTGTAAATGGTGCATTGTAACATCTACCTGAGAACTAACTCCCTTTTTCAACTAAGACTGGGAGCAGAGAATTCAATTCCATGGGTAAATAGAAATCTCGAATAATCAAGGCATTTTCTAAATGACAGATGAATGAAATAAACCATATACCGATTGAAAATTATATGGATAAATATATAATTGTATGGACAACTATAACTATAGGCATCAGAGTGAATAAAACTATTGCCAAACACCTAGGCATCAGGGTGAATAAAGCTATTGATAACTACCAAGGCAACAGAGTGAATATAGCTATTGACAACTACATAGGCATCAGAGTGAATAAAGTTAGTGACAACTGCCTAGACATCATAGTGAATAAAGCTATTGACAACTGCCTAGGCATCATAGTGAATAAAGCTAATTACAACTGCCTAGACATCACAGTGAAAAAAGCTATTGACAACTGCCTAGGCATCATAGTGAATAAAGCTATTGATAACTGCCTAGGCATCAGAGTGAATAAAGCCACTGACTGCTAGACAACTGACTAAATAATGCTACTGACAGCTGCTTTGGCAACAGAGTTAATAAAGCTTCAAATAACTACATAGACATCGGAGTGAATAAAGATATCTACTGGAAATGACATGTTAAGAACATCACAAACAAGGCAATAATTCACAGAAATTTCAGAAAGAAAACTATATACATTCAACCACAAAATTAGAACAGTGCTCTCTATCTAGCATCCATGATGGACATATTGGTTGTCTGATTAGCACTATTTTTATTTAGGACCAAATAGACATCATTAAAAGTATTTTGGTGAAAACCCTATATTAATATGACCGACTATTCCAGAGGAATAGTGTCAGCAAGATTTTCAAGACAGCCATTATGGCAGCCAAGTTGTGTCAAAAGATGCCTACTTGTGAAAACCACATGTTGATACTGCCATTGATTTGGAAGGAGTAGAGATATTTTCAAGATAGCCAACATGATGGTCATTTTGAGGAACAATATTTGCATTATTTTCATTTAAGGCAAACAAAACACCATAAGAAATCTTCTGATTAAAACCCCATGTCAAGATGACATATCATTTTAAGAGGAGTAGAAATAACAAACATTTTTTAAGATGGCCATATCAGACATTAGATCAGAACCATTTTCTTAAGGACCAACAAGATATTATAAGAAGCCTTCTGGATAAAACCCCATGCTGACATGACTTTCCAGTCTGGAGGAGTAACAGCAACAAGATTTTCAAGATGGCTGTCATGGTGGCCATTATGGACGTCAGACTGGAACGATTTTCATTTATACTGCCATACTGGATATTTGATACACACAATTTTTACTGAGAACTAAATAGATTTCATATGTTCTTCTGGTAAAGTACGATGCTAATATCACCATCCATCTAGAAGTAGCAAGAGGAGTAGAAATAACAAACATTTTTTAAGATGGCCATATCAGACATAAGATCAGAACCATTTTCTTAAGGACCAACAAGATATTATAAGAAGCCTTCTGGATAAAACCCCATGTTGACATGACTTTCCAGTCTGGAGGAGTAATAGCAACAAGATTTTCAAGATGGCTGCCATGATGGCCATAATGGATGTCAGACAGGAACGATTTTCATTTATACTGCCACATTGGATATTTGATACACACAATTTTTACTGAGGACTAAATAGACTTCATATGTTCTTCTGGTGAAAGGATGATGCTAATATGACCATCCATCTAGAAGTAGCAATAACAAGATTTTCCAGATGGCCACTGTGATGGCCACAATGGTAGTTAGATTGGAACAATTTTCATTGGTAAATAATTAGACATCATGAGACATCTTTCAATGAATATCCCATACTGATATGACCATTCATTCAGGTGAAATAATGATAATAAAATTTTCAAGATGGCATCTATGCTAGCCATATTGGATATCTTGGTGGCACCATTTTTATTTTGGAATACCGAGACATCACAAAGAAGTCTTTTAGGAAAAAAAAACATGTCAATACAACCATCCATTTCAAAGGAGTAGAAATAACAAAATTCTCATGAAGGCAGCAATGGCAGACATACTGGACATGCAAGCAGCACCATTTTTTTAAGACTTTTTTTCTAGAAGTAGCAATAACAAGATTTTCTGAATGGCTGCTGTGGTTGCCATATTGGACACCAGATCAGTACCAATTTCATTTAGAGCCAATTAGGCATAACAAGTCTGTGTCAAAAACCCATGTTCACATGACTATCCATTTACAATAACAAGATTTTAAAGATGGCCAAAGTGATGCCAATATTAGACATTTGATCTGCACCATTTTCATTTAGGACCAACTTAACATCACAAGAAACCTTCTAGTGAAAACCCTATGTCAAAATGACTTTCCACTCTGGAGTAGCAACAAGAAAATTTTCAAGATGGCTGCCATGGTGGCAATACCAGACTTAGGCACTATTTTCATTAATGACAAGCCTGATATCACAAGAAGTCTTTTAGTGAAAAAAAAAACATGCTGACATGTCTATCGATTCAAAAGGAGTAAAGATAAAAAAATTCAAGATGGCTGCCATGGTGGCCAATACTGGACTTCAGATAGGCACTATTTTCATTTATGACCAGCTAGACATCACAAAATGTCTTTTAGTGAAAACCCCATGTTGATATATGTATCCAAACTGAAGAAGTAAAGCAGACCTGTTTACCTTTTCCCAGCTCCATCAGTAGTCCCAAAGTAGTCTGTCCATAGTTTTGGACAGCTGTCAGTCGTATTGCTATAAAGCTAACAGTTCAACAATAGATAGAAACTGCATCCAAAAATACATTTATTATCTTTAATGACAATGACAAAATAACAATTACATTTATTTTACCAAGAAAAGAAATGTCCTTTCCTAAAACTAGTATTACTCTACCATTTCTTACTATATTCTTAACTAGTTTACCTTCCCCACTACAATATTGCTCTCCAGAAACGTTTTCTTTCAATCCCAGTTTACTTAATCAACTGTATTCAAAGGCAAGTTTAATTTAGCCAAAAGCTGATATATCATCACTTCAGCACAGATAATCTCCAATTCCTCACTGTCAGATACTGTGCTTTACAGAATGAGGACAGAGACTTATTTGTGTCTTTTATTTTGGCCCATTCCTTGTGCAATTTGCATTCAATGTCTTTTTACATCACTTCTACCAACATCTGTGACAGAAAATTCCAATGCATACACACTCCAGTGAAAATAATGAACTCCCTTGTTAGACTGTTTTATAAAAGGTCAAATATTTGTATAAATCTTTAGAAACTTCTGGCTAGGACTCGACTTTTCAACTTCCTCCAATTTTCTTTTTATATGATGCTGGTCCGCCATTTTAAAAACAACTGCCAATTGCTCCCTTTGATGTCAGCAGACAGTTTACCAGTTTGTGTGAGCACCATTGAATAAGTACTTCTCTGACATTGATCAAATACATTTTTATGAAAAGAAATTTTAGAAGTGGAATGAAATGTTAAGACAATTTTTTGCTGGTTTGGCCATTTTCCGTACTCCTGCCTAATCAATCCATACTGATCATTTTTTAGGCTTCATCCATACAAAATATGGAGAAATCTGTAGGGGTAAACCAGTCTGAGTAAAGAAAATAAATTTCAACATGGACACTGTGGCTTCCATTAGATGTCTGTACAGCACCATTTTCATTTAGGACCAACCAGACATTGAGATGAATTTGGGTTTCAAAGCAATCCTCCACGCAGTCTATGACCAATAAAATTTAGACCCTCAAAATTAGAAATGAAATGATAATGCCTTCATGATGTCAATGCTAAGGCAATAAATGTGCATCTAATGCTGACCAACATTGCGTTAAGTAAACCATATTCTTAATGCTTTTACCATGACTTTCTTGCTCAGCTCTGCAGGAGTGCATTAGAAAGGATTCAAACAAAAACAAAAAACACTGTACATTGATAACATGAATGCACTATAAAAGCCAACATTCAATAAATATTATAAAACAAATTTACAAATGTACAAGTCAACTTCACCAATAAAAAAGGTAAAGTGTCATGCATCTTTTGTCAATTTCACCCATGAGCATTAACTCAAAAGTTGACTATAAGGCCTTGTTTTGATCCTTGATATCACTGCTCACCAATTAACCATCCTGGTTTACTGCTATTGATTACAGAAAAATGCTGGGCAACATTGCAGAATAAGTAAACTAGTTTTGTTGATGGTTGCTTGGTTGTTTTTAATGGCACTCTCAAAATATTTCTGTCTATACCAAGCTAAGGACCATGGGAGCTGAGGACCTTTCCCAATCACAGAATGACACAGCTGAGAAACTTTGTTGAGAACCAACTGCAAAATTATTCCTCAGACTGATTATAAGAAAAGTTATGAAGGTTGATAATTACAGCAGATGCCCATTATTAGTCATTTCAAAGAGACAGCATAACTTTTTTATACTGACTGAAAACATAAAGGATTGTGCTGTACTGATAATTGTACAAAATATAAGAGTCAACACTAAAAACAAGCTGAGCAGAAATCATTGTGCATCAGAGCACCTACACTAAACAGTCCTACTATGCAAATGATGAAAATACAGAGAGATGCAGTTACCTGAACTTGAGTAGGATCAATTATGTCAGAGGGAAGAGTGAAGGACCCTATAAAAACATTGCTGGCATCTCTTGGCCTGTCTGCAGGTGGCTCCGCTCCTACATTTCCACGGGATCCACCATTAGAGGTGGACTGGCTAGCTGCAGGTGGAGCTCTTTGCACGACATGAATTACTTTTCCATTCACATCTGAAATTTAATAACGATGTCAATATTTTAAGGGATCTCAGAAGATCCCCTGCCTCACACAGAGGTTTTCTATTTTCAAAAAAAAAATGACCTTGGATGAAGGTCAGAAAAAGGTAGGGATGCAATGATATATAAAAAAGTTTACAGATATATATATGTGTAGATATTAGGGATGAACAAATACTATAAAAGTAAGCTTGCCCATCCCCTGAGCAACTGGCTTGAAAACTGAACATGTCTTGGGAGATACAAACTTAAAGTCGTCATTATTATTATTATTATCTAAATATACCACAACAACACAAATTTAAAATATAAGGTAAAATAAAATCAGATGTTTTCTTAAATTTTTTTTTTTTTTAAGACCAATAGTTTATACTGTTTTTCACTACCATTTCTATTAAAAATTATGCAAGTAATTAAAGTTATCAAAAAAGATATATCTAAATCTACATGTATTTACTGATATATAAACGACAAAGAAAGGATATGAATTGACAGCTGAAGAAGAGAATGCATGTACAGCAACAAGAGCTGAGAAAGATTTATAGGCAAATGGATGGATAGACAGACAGACATACAGACAGATATATAAAGTGTTTTAGAAATAGCTAACAAATTTTGGTACTTGATGATTGTTCATCCTGCAAGCCATGAACATGTGAAATTTGCATGTACAGTGTAATCTGTATATACAATACAATGCAATCTATATGTACAGTAAATGTGTATATACATTGTAATGTGTCCTTAGTGTCATCTGTGTGTACAGTGTAATCTGTGTATATACAATGTAATGTGTATGCAAATTATAATCTGTATGAAGTTGTATGTCTGTGTAATCTGTTCATAGTATGTAGTATATAACTGAATGATGACAGAGAGGGAGACACAAACAGTGACATCACCAGATATAAGACCTTGAATCGAAAAGTTAAACATAAACAAGAACAGAATTGTGCACCTCAGATCAAAGAATTATTAGGATTGACTTAGATCATGTCGCAGTGCTATGATACTGGACTGACTGTGATGGGCAGAGATGAATTAAACTCAATACCTATAAAAATTAAGCAATTTTCAAAAATCTTTATGTCAAAAAAGAATGTTCAGCATTATTTCAATCCATTGGTGTTATTTGAATGTTTCAATGGTTTTCATAAACTGAAGCAATAATAATTCTTGTCTACATTAAGTCTATGTAATTGTGCCATCAATGGCTGAATTGAATCATTAATCAGGGAACCATATTACAGAGGAAGTGAAATGGTTCGTTCTCTGCAACAGATTCATATTGTCACCTCTTCAATCACACGAATAATATTGAAAAAATGGCTTCAAAATGAGTGCTTTTTTATATGTTTATTTTAATTCATAAATGATTTGAGAAAACTAACTGGTCTGCTTTGTAATAAGATTTAAAAAACAGAAGATAATGGGTTGTAGATGTTTCAGTACACTGATTGTGCCTTTTAGTCCCCTTGAATTCAGTAATATACATCAAAGCCAAATTTTAAGCGTCAGCAGTTTTGGCACATTCACTGAACCAGAAAGTCAGCAAGCTCTGCATATATCATTGGATCAGAAAATGCAATTTCATTGGCCAGCTTACTGATTACTCAAGTTTCAAAATGCTTGTAGTTATACCAGGGTTTGACAAGTTGTTACATGTATACTTACATCTGTTATGATCAAATGGAAGGGGATAACAAGTTAAACTATACGTGTTTATTCTGTCAAAACTTGCTTCATATAGCAAACATTCACAGTATCTCGGCTATGTGAGAAAATGACAGACCTTGACAATGACTATGAAATGGAAGTAACATAATTTGACAGTTTCATGTTTTTATGAAAAGATATATTTTTGTGGGAACTTGAATTCTGGCTTTCCCACTATGAAAATTTGCATATATATATATATATATATATATATATATATATATATATATATATATGTAAGTGTTTAATTTCATGGTTAACTGCAAGTAACAGTACAAATTAAACACCTGCCAAGACCAAATGCTCAACAGAGCTGATACAGAAATCAACAGCAAGACAAGTGGTTATTTAAACACATCTATTCTTTGATTTAAACCAATCTTCATATAGTTGTGCCATCAATTTGTTCTAAAGATAATGGCATTAATACAGTGGCTTAAGACAGGAAAAATTGGAGTTATGCAGATAATGTCATCGTTCCATTTGTGAAACAAACATATTACCAACAGGCCTTTCCTCAACACAGACAGCCTGAGGCAATCTTTGATGTATACAAAGCCATGAAAGTACAGAGATGCTGGCTAAACTGAAATCACTCTTTTGTTTGTGCTTGTCTCATATATGGACAATCTCCAATAATTAGACCTAGCAGTAAACACATAATACCATAGCTGCCAACCCCCATGTACAAAAATACTGATTGCTTATGACAAAAATACTGATTTTCAGGACCAAATACTGGTTTTTAAAATTTTAGTGCATATGTAACTACTTACAACATATGCAACCATCAGTAAGGTAGGACAATGCCTTATATAATTATTTAATGTCAAAGATGCATGTGTTGCACCTTCTGGATGGGCTCCCTGTTCCATTCGGGTGCCCATTCAGAAGGTGCAAGAGTGCAACACACTCAAACATAGGCTGTTTATAGGAGCCTTTTCCACACCTTGTTTTTTTTTTTTTCAATCATTATCGATTCCAATGTACCAACTTTCATTAATAATCTCAATTCTGTGTGATTTTCTTACTGAACTGTTTTCATTCTAGCATACAAGTAACCCTTTGTGATTTTACAGACTGGAAAACGTGTGCAAAATAAATCGCCAGCAACACTAGCAACTGAAAGAGGAAGGTTCATTTCAAAAAGAAATTTAATAAACCGAATTTCAATCGAATTACATCAGGGTTCTCTCTGGTATTTATATACATCCAAGTTCAGGCTGAGTTGTGTATGATGAAGCAGCAAGCTGATGTTTATTAGCTTTTTCGTGCTCTTGTATTTCATGTGTGCCTCTATGCGAAATCACATTACACAATTTGCAAAATGTAAAGTCTTCTCCTTTCCTGGATGATTTCACAAATCTAAACAACATGGCACAATTGTCCTTTCAGTTCTGTTTTCTTGTCTTTTCTGGAAAAAATTCTGAATATTCTGCTTTCCTATTCAACATGATTAGAAGCTGAATATTATGAAGATGAGACACAGTTGTAGCGGTAAATGTTTGCAAAATCCAATATGGTGGATAAAGACAGGCATGGTAGCCTCGATTTCGAATGAACCAGTCATATTGTAAAACTGTATTCCTATATACATGCGATACATTTCTATCAGAATGGAAACGAGCACCCTTTCTAAACTGAAAATTGCAAGGAAATTTTTTATTATTTTTTAAAATTAAAAAACGTATTTTTTGCACAAAAAAAACATACGCCCGTATTCAGGTTCAAAATACGGGACAAATACGGACAAAACGGGACAGTTGGCAGCTATGAAATACATAGAAGAAATGAAATCACTGATATGCAAAACAGGTCACAGAAGTCAATGAAATAATGATGTAACTGATGAAGACAAGCACACTTTAATAGTAGACAATCACACATTAAAACATAAGCTGACTGATACTTAATGGATAATCATGGCTCTTGAGGAAATGTCTGGGAGATTCAATCTAATTATCTGCAGCTTCGAGAAAGATAGATTTTGCAATCTTTAGATAATGTACAGGACAAAATTATGTGTGTACAGGAGATTTGCTCAACATATTCATTCAGTGGTTCTGTAAATTGTATACAAAACAACAGATCAAGGTAATACAGATACAACTGCAAGGGACAGAACTCACTAGAAATTGCAAACATGTGATTCTTAATATTCATCATAGGTTACTTCCCTTGATTTGTGAGACAAACCAGCATGCACCAAAATCTTGCTATTTAATCTTGTCAAAGTTGATTCAACAGTTTTCAGGGAAAAGGGTATTTTAAAGGTTTTTCTACGTTTAGTAACACTGGCCATATTAGATAAAGATTTATGTAGTTTAAAAGATCTTCATGCCAGGATGCTTTCTTTCATATTTCATCCAATTCAGATGAGCAATTTTTATAAAAATGTTATTTAAAGGGTTGTTGTTTTATTTGAATGGCCACTATATTTAATGGTGAATCAGCGCCATTTTAAGAAAATTTAAAATACCTTCTGGCCAGGACGCTATCTGTCAAATATGGTTAAATTCTGTTCAGTGGTTTTAATAAATCAATTAAAGATTTCATATTATTATTTTTTTGTGCTCTTGCCATATTTTGTGGCAGATTGGCATCATTTGCATAAATCTAAAAGGTCTTTATACCAGCATGCTTTCTTTCAAATTTGGTGAATGGTGATTGAGAAGAAGTTGCAAATAACAATCATGAACTGACAAAAGACAATGCATGACAGACCGAGGACCATATCATAAGCTCATCTGGCCCTACAGCCAGGTGAGGTAAGAGCAGTGGGACTTGCTTCCCTAATGAAACTGTCCTGGATGAAAGGATGGTCAGAAAACAAAACGATTACTAAATAAAGTGGTCTCCTTCCTACAAGACCACCACTTCTGCAATGAAAATATGGGTTTATAAATGTTTAGATTTTTATTCTTTGTCCATTTTTTCCATGTATTTTGAAAAGGTAGATCATTTTACAGATCAATAAGATGTTCCTTTAAGCAAAATCAGTGAAATTTTAAATTTCCAAATATGTTGTACTTGTGAAAATTAATTGCTATCAGAAAATGCTGCTTGGCATTTACAATGTTGGTGAACTCAATTGCCAATAAAGAATGTTTTGTTAATATGCAAGAAGACTGAGATAATAATAAGTAGGCTGTGGCATATACAAACCATAGTCTTTCAGCAGTTTATCATCTTGGAGGACTCTTCCTTGGAAAATTAATCTCTGTTTGTCAACTGGGATATTCTTTAAAACAAAAGGAAGAAGTTTATTAAATATTGAAATACAGTGAAACAGGTCTTTATGGATACCACCATTTGAAGAACACCTCATCAGGGATCCCAAAATTCTTAAGGCTCTTGCCAAGCATTTTTTCCTGAAAATTAATGTTGTGACTAGAATTTGTGAAATTTAACATCAAAATGTTCAAAAGTTTCAACAAAGAAGAAAACATTAATACACTTAATTAATAAATGTACCAGCAATGTGTCATTTTTGGTTCCAAATTTGCTGTTGCTTTAGTTTTATACTAGTTTTTGAAAACTATGCTACCGTATATCATCCAAAAACAGTATATTATTCTACTCTGCTGTTTTTAAAAATTGATTATCAACTAACAAAAAGCAGACAGAATACCTTAAAAATGCATAACACTTCACTGATGGGCATTTCCAGCCAAGTCTGTTGGTCATGTTTTATTTGATCAAGTATTCAAGCATTTTCTGGTGCTTAATACAAAAGTGAATTGCAGTTGCTAATATTTTTTTTTTTTTTTTTTTTTAGGACCTAAACTATTCCGACTTTTTTTCTAAAGGTCTGATGTGTTGGAACACTGCTACATAATATAGTTAAAAAGCATAGAAGTATGAGACTAATGTAATGTCTAAAGCGCAGCACAGATCCTGGACCAATCATTCAATTATAGGGTTTTTATAAGTCTAGAACTTAAGATTTCACACCTCATTTGGTTTGTGCATGTAGCTATCCAGAGTTTAAACAACTAAAAAAAATAATTACCAAACATTCCATAGGATTAATATGGACACCTTATATACAATGTCCAATAAACCAAGTTCACATATAATCGTTCGAGTTAATTTGTTTGACATGTCTGGTGAATATTACCATTTTGGGATCTGTGCTATGCATCAAGAAAAACACAGAAGCATCTTTTTTTTAAAGTTTCCATGAGTGTCATTTATATGAGAGGTTTCATTCTGCCTAATTTCCATGAGTGGCATTTATATAAGAGGTTTCATTCTGCCATAAGTATGAAAAACCTGTAATAAACAATCAAGATGCTTCATAAAAACAAATGGCATAGATATTATATACAGCTGATCATGACAAGGAAATTCATACAGATATTATATACAGCTGATCATGACAAGGAAATTCATACAGATATTATATACAGCTGATCACAACAAGGTCATTCATACAGATATTATACACAGATGATCACAACAAGGTCATTCATACAGATATTATACACAGATGATCACAAGGTCATTCATACAGATATTATACACAGATGATCACAACAAGGTCATTCATACAGATATTACATATACAGCTGATGACAAGAAGGACATTCATATAAATACTATATACAGCTGGTCACCACCAGGACATCATACAGGTATTATATATAGCTGATCACAAAAAGGACAATCATACAGACATATACAGCTGATTACCACAAGGACAATCATACAGATATATACAACTGATCACCACAAGGTCATTCATACAAATATTATATACAGGTGATCACGACAAAGGCATTCAAACATATTTTATACAACTGATCACATGAAGGACATTCATACAGATTATATACAGCTGATCATACAACATGCAGATATTATATACAGCTAATCACAACATGGAAATTCATACAGATATTATTTACAGCTGATCACAACAAACATTCAAACAGATATTATATACAGCTGATCACAACATGGACATTCATACAGGTAGTATTTACAGCTTATCACAACATGGAAATTCATACAGATATTATTTTCAGCTGATCACAGCAAAGACATTCATACAGATATTATTTACAGCTGATCAAAACATAGATATTTCATACAGATATTATATACAGCTGATCACAACAAGGACATTCATACAGATTATTTACAGCTGATCACCACAAGGACATTCATACAGATATTATATACAGATGATCACAACATGGACATTCATACAGATAGTATTTACAGCTGATCACAAAAAACATTCATACTGACATTATTTACAGCTGATCACAAGGACATTCATACAGATATTATATACAGCTGATCACAACATGGACATTCACACACAGAACACTGACATTCATACAGATATTATACACAGATGATCACAACAAGGTCATTCATACAGATATTACATATACAGCTGATCACAACATAGAGATTCATACTGATATTTACAGCTTATCACAACATGGACATTCATAATATTATTTACAGCTGATCACAGCAAAGATATTCATATAGATATTATTTACAGCTGATCACAAAACGTACTTTCATACAGATATTATATATAGCTGATCACAACAAAGACATTCATACATATATTATTCACAGCTGATCACAACCGACATTCACACAGATACTATTTACAGTTGATCACAACAGACATTCATACTGGTATTATTTACAGCTGATCACAAGGACATTCTTACAGATATTACATACAGCTGATCACAACATGGACATTCATATATGATATTATTTACAGCTGATCACAACATAGAACATAGACATTCATACAGATATTATTTACAGCTGATCACAAGGACATTGATACAGATATTATTTACAGCTGATCACAACAAGAATATTCATGGATATATATATATATATATATATATATATATATATATATATATATATGATCTCGACAAAGGATTTTGACAAGATGATTGAATTCACATGGCAAAACATGAAATATATTTAATCATTGATCATTCAGGTACTAGGTCCTCTAATGAACATGCTTTCTTTTATCCAGTTATCCAGTTATAGCAGTGCATAGTTTCAATCCTACCATACTGTGAGGTCTAATTTATACTTACAATTGAATTTGCAATCTTTTCTTTGAACTGCTTGACAGTTACCTGCAAAATCAAAAATACTGTAGTAAACTTTAAATATGGTATACAGTGTGCCCCATAAATATACCCATGACCATGTCTCTCTCACAGCCTACTACTCTCACATTGGAGACAAGTCTATAGTAACAAGGTACACGACACTTCAGAAAATAGTGCATGTAAAATAGCCAGTTAGCAAACATATCCTCTGATGATGACCATAATATATATCAAGTTTCAAAATGATCCATTAAAAAGTAAAGACTATTTGTGTTGTGTCATGCAATGTATTTAAATGACCCATTAAAAACTGTGAGA
Source organism: Megalonaias nervosa (assembly GCA_016617855.1). Lineage (NCBI taxonomy): Eukaryota > Metazoa > Mollusca > Bivalvia > Unionida > Unionidae > Megalonaias > Megalonaias nervosa. The sequence continues at coordinate 26,748 of JAECUM010012099.1, forward strand.
CTTTGTATTCTGTGATACACTGCCTTTTAATTGCAAGACAAAAGGGACAATAACTCTTCAAATGATGACAATAACACCATGTACAAATTTTCATAACAATCCAACGAAACTCTGAGAATGGTTGCCTTGACAAGATGCTGTCATACAACACATTCAACAGCAAAACGAAAAGAGCAATAACTCAAACAAAAAATGAAGTAGCAATACGGATTGTTGATATGCGAATCACCAGCTGATGACCATAAAATTTATCAAGTTTTATGAGGATCCTTTGAAAAATCTGAGTCAAATTGCAATCACGAGATTTTATCACACACTGAATTCAGCTGCAAGTCAAAAGGGCAGATCCTCTTGCAATAAATCTGTAAGCAAAGTGATTTGTTAATGTCAATCTTCAGACCAGCATGATATTTACCAAATTTAATGGCAATCATTCAAAACTTCAGGACTACTAGTTGCATTCAATATGGATGGACAGGCATGTGGACTCCTATATGCCCCCTGTGGCTGGGTATAAAATATATATCATTGCTAATATTTATTCTTTTCATTTAGTTTATCCTATTGCAGTAGATATTTTTTAATTTCATCATTTTTTGTGTGTTTAATAAACTGCTGAAAATTCTATACTGCAGTATTAAAATGGAAGAAGCTTTCAACAAAAAGAAACTCATGCCCAAATATGATTAAACATTGTTCAGAGCATATGCCAAACATATTACATACGTGACACATTTCGAAATAATGATAAAATAAAAACATTTTTACATTGTCTGGCATACTGTAACTTCTATTATGACCGTCTAGCGTCTTTACACTGACATCCATCATCCTGAACTGTGAATGTTAATCTGAAACGAAAATGAATATTAGAATATTAATAAAGCCTAAATAACAGGGTTAAAAAATGGCTATATTTTTATACTTTGTAGGTTATACCATGCTGAGGCATTTAAAATGCCTTGCTCAAGGACACACAGAGGAATCCAGGCTGCTCTAATGGTCGGAATCAAATACACACTATTCTTGGTCACGACTTTAAAGCCTTAACCACAGAGTCACTGTGTCTCCTTAAAAAAAAAAAAACAAAGAATTCTGCAGAATACTATCTCTATCTGCTCCACTGTAGCATCATCTGAGAGGAGTTGTTGTTGTTGTGGGGCTTAACGCCATTTTTCAGCAAGCGATAGGCTATACATGGCGGCCAGTATTAATGGTGGAGGAAGAAACCGGGAAATCCGCGGAAAGAACCACCGACCCACGAGAAGCTACTGGCAAGCTTTCTCACATATCCACATTCGCTGAATCTTAGACTCGAACCCACACAGACAGAGGTGAGATCGCAGTGATCCATAACAGAGAGCGCTTTAGACCACTCAGCCACTCGGGGCCCCGCATCATCTGAGAGCCAGGAAAAGCCACAGCAGCACAAAAGTAGGTCACTGGGACCTAATTTTGGTCTTAACTCAGTACCCTCCAACTGAATAAGCGCCTCATTATTGTACATACAATAGTGTCAAAATAACATATCAATGTAGTGTAAAAAGTTGGCTACTAGCCAATGTGGTGAGTAGTACTCTTTAAGGCTGTACATACAATAATATCAGATAAAATGAGTTATATCAGTCACTCACTAGTAATTAATACATTTATTTTGACTGACCTTTGTATGCAGATGGTAAGTAAAATTCCACTTTATTTGACCTTTGGCATAAAATCCTTCAGAATGCTCACTTTTTTTAGTATTAATCCCTGTCTGAACAGAACACCTGTGTATCCCTCAGTTACTGACCTTTTGTTTTGAATTGATGATGAATGCATGAAAAGCAGCATCACCCCAAGGCAACAGCAATGCATGGAGACCATCTAGCAAGGACAATATCACGAGGAACTCCGCATGTTACTCTTGCCTTGGGTTATGCTGCTTTAGTATAGTCAGGACAATTTTCAAGACGGTCACTGTGGTGGCCATATTGGATGTCCATAGACCAACCAGACCATGGAAGAATGTGTGTGTAACATTTCAAGGCCATCCTCCAAGTAGTTTAGAAGGAGTTGAGCTAAGAAATTTATGCTAACAGACAAATGGACAATAAACAGACTATCTAATGAGCACTTTGTCTGTGACCAGCAGAGCTAAAAGAAATATACTAATTTGGTGCAGACCAAGAGGTAACAAGTACTCCTGACCAATCCAACTGCAAAATAAAAAGTTCATCATAAGCATACTATAGTGAAGACATATAAGCATGTGCCCACCTGTACATTTAGAGGAGCTGGTACAAAAACTTTGAAATATTTTGGCTTTGTCAATTTTGAATTTTATAAGTGAGCACATTTATTGAACCAGGGTACCTTCTAGGCTGTGACTTGTACTAATGACCCTTATTTTTCATCTTGAATGCAAGAATGTTTCCTCAATGGTGCCCAGAGGGCACCTAAAAGAACCACACACAAAAAGTAAAGAACCTGAAATAATAAAGATAAGCAACTATTACATTTTAATTTTGACTGAATTCAGTGCACCCAAAACTTCCTGAAACAAGTGCGCTCATTGCCAAAAAATTATCAATTTCACTAGCTTACTGAAATGTCTCACTGATTTTGATTCGCTTGGGTACCAAACCAGAGTATATTATCCATGATAACTGACAGAAAATGCAAAGAAGAAAAGATGACATCATTAGCAAAACAATGCAGCATTTATTTCCAAAATAGTCTACAGTAAGGAAAATATGTATACTCAAATGTCCAAAATAAATTCATGGGAAGAATAGTTACTCTAACATGAGAAATTTAAATCACATGATGGAAGGCTTCAGTAGAAGCTGATAATTATCACAGGTACTCAGACCATGGATTTATTCATTTTGCAATAAATATTCCATAAGCAATGCTCATTTACAAATATTTCTAAATATGTATGGTTTACAGCAACCAAATATGATGCTATTTAATCCAAATAATTGACAACCAATCAATAATGTAATTTTGGGTGGGGCAGGCTATAATTTTTTTCAGAAACAAAATTTCTGGTCAATAAATAGATTGAAAAAATATTTTTGCTCTGCCGTTATAGGATAAAAAGAGCCTAATATATCCATGATCTGAAGAAAAAAATAACGATCTTGAGATAAAAATTTTAAAAATATCACCTCAAAAAAACCTCCCAGAAACCACTGCCCTGCCAAAAAAACATTAATTGGTTGATCCTTTAAAAACTCAACCTTTCCTCCGCCTAAATGGCTTACTGAACTATTAGGCCCATTGCATTTTAATGAGCATGCCATGCCTTGTGCAACTTTTGATTGTTTCATTTGCTGTACATCCTTGTCCACTTATTAAAGACAAGATTCAGCATGCAAGACATCTTAGTTTAATATATCTGGTAATTTAGGTCAAAAATTCCAAATCACCACAATATTACTTCCTACTGCTACATACATGATACAAGAATAGAGAAATAAATGCAGCTGAACCTACTGTGTGAGCATGTGCATGGGATGAGTCTGTAGAAATCGTATGACAGCTGACATACTTGAAATGGTGTTTAATATAAAATGTTAAAATAAATGTTATTGGGGTTTTTTTTAAATATGCTGCTGATCAAAGGTTCTGTTGGCAATCAGAATTTTCAAAGTTAAATAATTCTTCTGACTCCTTTAATAATGTCAACCATTATTACCCCCTGAATGGTTCAATTAGTTTCAAATTGATTTTTTCAAGAAAATAACAAACAAAACAGTTGAGATCTTCTCAAATATATTTAAAAAGTACTTTCATTGATTCTGTTCCTCACAAATTGTTTCTTACCTACTGATGTTTCAAGTTTTGTAAGACATGGTGTGTTTTCATTATCACATGATAACTTGTGGATATTGTGTAGCGATAATAAATTATAACAAAAAGGGAATAACAGCGAATTAGCTATTAAAATATATGCTTGTGCAAAAGTTTCTTGTTGGTGAATACAGTATTGTCTGGGGCTACAACACGATAACTACTTGACTGATGCATTTTGAAACCAATAAAGTACCGGTACTGTACTTTCCTAATAAAAGAAGGCAAAGTTTACATTCTTTTTAGGTGATAAATGTCACCCACTTCACCTGACAGTGTGAGTGACCCCTGTTGATTGCATATTGTGCTACACATTGGAATTATCAACAAATCAAAACACTTAAAAGAAAACAAACCTGGCATGATTAATTAGTACCATTTTAAACATCCTTAATATACTAGAATAAGAGTAAGACATGTGGTTCCTCATGATATAGTCCTCCATAGATGGTCTCCACACTCTGCTCTTACCTAGGGGTGACGCTGCTTCCACACATGCATTAGCAAATTTAAAACAAAAGGTCAGTAACTGATGGATACACAGGTGTTCTGTTCTGACAATGATTAATACTAAAACAAGTGTTCTGAAGGATTTAATGACATGGGTCAAATGAAGATGGATTTTGCTCACCATCCACATATTAAGGTCAGTCAGAATAAATTCATTAATTACTAGCAAGCGACTGATAGTCAGAACTGATTGGTGGGTGAAAGCTTCATTCCAAATTGTGCCCGGCACGATTGGTCTCTACTACCAGTAATGTCAGAAAAGAGTCAAAAAATGCAGAAATCAACTTGTTGGTCTAGCCTATTGTAAGTACCATAATGCAATCTAGATATTACCCAATAAAATCCTTTACAATGTATAGCATTGTCTCTGCTCATCTTAAGTGGCATGGTCAAAATAAACTAAGACATGAACAGTGTATGATGAACTTTAATCACACCCCCACCCCCAGCAGACACAACCATTTTTTTGGCCTACCCCAATATACAAATTGTACAAAATACGGCCACTAAAAAACAGACAAACCTTGCTCACATATGACTATAAAACAATCCAATAGTTGTTTCTAATAGTATAAAATGAATGTAACGTGTACTAATAATTTCAATCTTCCTTTGTACAAGGCTGAAACCAAAAGAAGTGCATGGACTTTTCCAAAGTGAAATTCACGAATAATATTAGTCTGGTTCCCTGCTTCTTATGCTGCCTGCGTTGCACTACGCTATACGAAATCAGGTGAACTCCGACGTCTTATTGTCACGTGATCAAAACAAATGGCCTCATATGGAGAGGTCGAGTTAATCTAAGCGCGGCACATTTATTCCTTTAATATTCTGTTTGTTAGTGACACAGTGTGAACTTCACTTCACTAAGACTTTCGATTTGAACTATAGCAGTCGTTATGCTGTGTTAAAGCTTAACCACCAATTCGGTCATATAATTATTATTACCAGTAGGCGAAGATGAAGGAAAAGGGTAAACACAACGATATTTTGTTAATATTGCACATTTTTCATAGTGTCAACTCAAAAAATTCCTTTCCCAGTCGATTCCTTGATTAAAAAAAAAAAAAAAAAGTGTACGTCGAAATTGATATGAGGTGATGTACAACAGCCTAAATATAGCCAAAGATTAAGACGAAAATGTATCACCCCTCTTTGTACGAAGGGGTGAGGATAACGATTGTTTTACAAATATTGCACACTTTACACCACGTAATCTAAAATATTCTGGTTGCAATAAATTCTTTGGTTAATTTTACATTGATATTGATATCTCGCTTTACATGACAGCTCAGACTTTGCCAAATATTAGGATCGAAATAGCAACCCTATTCCACGAGTGGGTGATTGTGACGATATTTGGTTCAATATTGTAGACAAATTGTACATTCCGACTGCATCATGTAATTTGTAAAAGATTCCATTTGCAATCAATTCCTTGATACCTTTTACATCAAAATTGATTTAAGGCGACAGATTACAGCTTTCATTTGCCAATGATTTAAGACCAAAATACCATCTCCTTTATATGAAAGAGGGGTGGGGGTGGTGACGATAATTTTTCAAATAAGTGTCTCTGAGACTACATCATCGGAAAGTTCGATTTGTAATTGATTCCTTGATCAAGTGTGCATTGATATTGATGTATCGTTTATGACAACCCAGATTTTGACAAACATTGAGACCAAAACACCATCTTCTGTAGGGGGAGGCTGGTGTTTGGACCAATATTGGACATTTTTTCTGACTGACACATAAAAAAATACCATTTGCAATTGATTCCTTAAACAAAGTGGCTTAGCAACTGCCAAAGTAACCTTCACAACTGGGGGTTGGAAATGAAATTACCATCAATCAACTTTTTTGGTGGGAGGTGACCCCATAATTAGGTTTGGGTGAAGTAATGTTAGAATTTCTTGCTGTGCCACTCCTTGAACAATTTTACATTGACACTGAAATATTGTTTTACATACATTATATTCATTGTGTGTCATTAGGCAAGGCACATTACTTGCCTCAACATGATAAAATGTTTAATGTGCTGCTGTGGGTTGTTTTTTTTAAGATTCCCAAAAACAAACTAAACATCATATGGTTTAAAAACCTTCTTCATAGTGTATACAGATCTATAGTAGACACCTACTGTTCAGTCAGCATTAATGCAATCTACATGAATCTCATGGTTTTATCAGGGTAATAGAAACATAATGATCAGTCAGATTTGACATTTGTATCAAATGGAAGCTGGGGAAATTAAATTTCTTTTGAACAAGTGGTAAGGACAGTCCAGTAAAAAATAGATACATGTCCCTTTTATTCCTGTGAAATGCATTCAGATTTCATTGACATATTTCTGTTGTTAAGATCTGTTTTACAGTCACTTGTTGTATCACCATAACTGAAAGACAATTATATTGTTTTTAATGCGAGTGCAGCACATCAATTTTTTATGCATTTGTCACCAATTTAATTTGCTTCCATAGTGAATACTGTTTGCAATATTTGGTTAATAAAATTGCAAATCTTAGTATAAGCTTAATATTTTTGTCAGGTTCAGTAAAATGTTAAGAGATTAATAAGGAATAAAAATTTGAAAAGTTAAGAAAAATCCTTTAGCATATGAGAAATTATTTGACTTTCAAGCATGAATCCAATACTGGGATTTTATGTATGCTTGACTTTGCATTTGTATATATACTAGTCGATGTGGTTTTTAATCCATTGGTCATCAAGAAAGAAACCATGTATAAAATGTTCGATTTCATATATTCCAAGTCAAGTGCCATGAACTGTTTTGGAGAATAAAGAAAATATGTTTTCACTTAAGAGTGTGTTCAAGAGAGTGCTCAGTATGGGAGGGGTGGCCTTAAAGCTGAAGCTATTACATTTTAGAAAAACAATGACTTTTTCTTTCCAAAATACTCCAGAAGGACCAGAAAGGATATCTAACACTGGAGAGTGGCTGCAGAAACCAATGTTTTAATGATTATTGCAACAGTCCATATGAGGCTGCTGAATTTGTATGTTGTGACATTTGTCAAAGTGATGCATTTAGAAAAATTTAATTGGTATGAAATTTGTAACAGGGCAAAATCAAATAGATGCACAATGCACATGACTGAATATGAGAAAGCTGATGTATCTGGTAAAACTGCTTTTCACCTGACTGATGATTTAATTCAGTATGTAACATATATTTGATATCACACCTATCATACTCAGGTACATTGCTGATTCATTTAAAGCATTACTTGTAGGAAATAATAATACATTATTCAGATCAATCAAGTAAATGTCTCACCTGTTGCCCAGCTTGATACAGTTTTAATTTTCTATTGACTATGACCTTACCAACAGGACAGAAGAAAGCTGGGCATGTGTTAAATTCAAAAATGACGTCAATGACACTCTCCCTCCCCCCCCCCCAGTTTGGGATATTTGATTTTGATTAAAAAATTATTCAGGATTCTCAGATGAGCTTGAACTTGCATCAGGAACATAAGGAGAAGAAGGGTTTCGTAGACACAAAAGGGAAATGCTTACTTATCTCTAGTCCAAACATGACACCAGTTGCTGCAGAGTTAGGGAACTGTATTGAGACAAAAAGTTATGCCCTATCATTATACCAGCTGAAGACACAATGACTATAGATGGAAGCACTAAGGTCTGTGTCTTTCTTGCCTTTACCAAAGCTGGCAAAAACAAGTTAAAAATTTGTGTGCAGGCTACTTAACTAAATCCCCACTTTTCCAACATCTCACTTACGTGCATATGAGGGAAATTAATACATAGTTACTGTACAGTCTCCATGGATTAATAACTGCATGTACAAAAGGGTAACTATTACAAAATTTGTGGCAGCATAATGGTTTGTCCATGATGTTTTTATCAAAATAAGAGGACTATACAAGCAGCAGGGAGGGTGGACCCTACAACTTTTTTGGCTTAACTGTAGAGACCTTATTTTTTGAAATTAAGTGTTCCTACGAAGACTGAAAAAAAAGTTTTTGTCTTAATAGTAAAAACTTCTCTAATTGACCAGATTTTTTCTGATTTTTTCACAATCTGGTCACTTAATTTTTGTCGTCCACCCTCCCTGCTGCTATGGTTTTTATCCAAAAATTGTATCAAGTCCGTTACGATATCTTGACCTTGGGTCATGTAAATTTATTGTTACAAAACCAAAGGGAGCAACTTGTGCTTTTGAAAAGAAATTTTTAAATTTGTTCATGTCCATGTCCCCAGAACACCAAGTATAATAAATATTCTGTAGAGTATGATTATCTATGCCATTAAATACAACTAAAACGTTACAATTATCCCTGATCACTTTTGGAATTTGTGTATAACGCTGTGTAACATAAATCACGTCTGTGTTTTTGTGACGGCCTCGTGAAAATATTCTAGCTGGATTTGATTGTTTGTCCAGCATAACATCATCATACACTACTAAATTATTAATGAATCCGTCCTGATCATCTACAGATGGCGCTTCATCAATATCAGTAATAAAGTCTATGACACTATCTTCATGCAACAATTTTGCGTTTTCATTAAAATCTTTAAGTACTTCGTAACATCGCTGATCATCTACAGATGGCGCTACTAAATACAATTTATCCCACTTCACCCATCGCATTATTAGATTGAGCAATAATTGCGTCTTCCCACATCCAGATGGGCCTATTATATTCATTCTGATAGAATTCGGAAGCGCTGGATGGTGCTTTATTGGTTCTTGTTTTCGTGTCGCAGAAAAGTCAATTATATCCATATAATAAATAATATGATTCTATATTGTGTTCGATGCAGAGCACCTACCGATACTACTGAATTAACGACAATAACAACAAAAAATAAAAGACGTGCACTTACAGGCAAGTGTGTGAAATGTGGTACCAAGAAATATAAATTTATTCCAACAAAGACAGGTGGGGGGGATATCGCTGCTTCATTAGGAAAATTACCAGGAACTCCATGGGCTAAATACCCCGGTGAGAAACATTTACCCAGATATAATTATTGTGGTCCAGGAACTCGTCTCGATATCAGACTCGATAACCAAGATCAACCAAAACCAGGAGAGTATCCAGTAAATAAGATTGATCAAGCGTGTCACGTTCATGATGTCGCGTATAAAAGTAAAGATTTGCAACAACGACATTTCGCAGATGTGAAATTGATTCACGCGTTAAATTCTATACCTAATAAATCTCTCAGAGAATCTCTCGCTAGCTTTCTAGTAAAACTGCTATGAAAGGTAAACTAGTGCTAGGGGCTGGCAATTAATTATATAACTATCATAATGGAATCTGTTTATTATTCCCCGAGAGGATTCTGGAGAGGTAAAGCAGCGATTAGTAAACTCGCCGATGCAGCAAAAGTTTCACGTGATGTTGCTGCATCATGGTTAGCACGACAGGCAATATGGCAAATCTTCCTAAGTCCACCTAAAAGAATTCAGTATGCGCATTTTGATGTTAGCATTCCTAATGAAGTTCATCAAGCGGATATACTGTTTTTACCACATGATACTGTTAAAACACGTGGACGAAAATCACTCACGTACAAATACGCATTGACTGTTGTTGACATTGCGAGTAGATATAAAGAAGCGGAGCCATTATCAACAAAGACAGCATCTGAAGTTGCATCTGCGTTTGAGCGCATTTATCAACGTGGTGGTCTACGATGGCCACGGTTATTACAAGCTGATCCTGGTAAAGAATTTCTTGGAGTAGTATCATCGTTGATGAAGAAACATAACGTTAAAATCAGACGAGGACATACTGAAATTCATCGTGATCAGGCAATCGTTGAACGATTTAATCGAACACTTGCTGAGCGGTTATTTGGATACCAATATGCAAAGGAAATATCTACCGACTTCAAGGATAGATCTCGTGAATGGGTTACAAGATTACCGAGTGTGATAGCTGCGTTGAATAATGAAATTACTCGTACAACTTCCATGAAACCTTCTAATGCGATCCCAAAAAAATATATACCAATACGACGTGAATCTTTCTGTCAACCAGTATTAGGTAATGTTACAGTTAGATATTTATATGAACCTGGCAAACTTGAAGGTGGTAAAAAAAGAGCAACCGATCCTATCTGGAGCGTGACTACACATAAAATTTCTAGCGTGGTAAGATCCACTGGTAGACCTCCAATATACAGACTAGATTCTACAGCCCCTCAACGTGGATTTGTACGTGAACAATTGCAAATAATTCCTGCAGATACACAATTACCACCACGTCCACTTATGTAAATTAGCACCCCGGCGTCGATTACATTCAAGACAGGTCAGCATCACATTTTCACGTGTATGACCAAGATCACTATTAATTCTGTCTACGGTAAATTGTCTTGGATTATTATTCGAATATTGCCATAACATATTACAGTTACAGCTTGCACAATTATTATTCTGTAGTTGTTTTAGTTTTATAATAAATTCAGTATCAATATTAAAGTCACGATTATTTTTTTTGTCACACTGCTTATAACCAGATAGTTTTTTTCTTATTACGTCATTATTAACAGTTTGATCATTATTTTCTATAAAATTCATAATAACCCTATGTAGTTGAGATATTCTTCTGACTCGAGATACGGCGAGATAGGCTAAATTCGACCATTCAATCCGATCATCTATAATCCAGATATTTGTATCAGAAATAGTTAACCCCTGTGATGAGTGAATCGTTATAGCGTATCCTAACGTCCATGGCGATTTATCGATGTTCAACGTGTTCTCAACAACATCAACAGCAACCAATACGATATCATTCAAGACAAGATTTTGTACTCGGACATTTTCAGCGTCTCCACCTGGTATTTCAACTTCAATATTTTGTCGTCGAGTATCCGATGGGCGATAACATAATGGTACCGGTAGATCTGAAAACTTTTCTTTATGTAACGTAAATAATTTATCCTGTAGTTCATCACGAACTATCTTTCTACTTGCAACTATTAAATCAGCGGGATTCCATAAATTTAGAAAATCATTCATAGAAGTCTCTGGAATTACTCCTCGCATTATTTCACATTGTACTCTGTCTGGTTGTAGTCTGATTAACCTTTTAAATTCCTTCAGCGGTTCATCAATAGCTCTATGGCCATCATTTATTTCTTCATAATAATCTACGTTATTCTTCAGCCATTCATGTGAAGATTGTCCAATAAAAGGTGGTGGTTGACCATGATCGCCACACATTATCACAGCAGTATTCTTTAATAACAACCATTCAAGAAATACTTTTAATACTTCTAACGACACCGTGCATATCTCGTCCCATATAATATACTTAGGTATATATTTTTCACCCATTCGTTCAGGAGTCCATGTGTCTCCACACCATCTAAAGAAACTATGATAAGTACACGATTTTACTCCTCGTTGCTTTATTTCTCTAGCAAGTTTATGTGTAGGCGTTAAAACAATTATATCTGATATATTATTTATAAACAAACTAATCGCACGAGTTGTTTTACCTGAACCACCACACCCATTAAGATAAACGGTCTTATACCTAGATACAGGATCATACACAGATGGTGCAGATGACTTTGATATTTGATTATTATTTTTGTAATATGTCTCCGCAATTTCAACATCAGCAGATTCAGAATAACTAAGTATATTTTCTTGTTTTATCCTCCATGTCCCCCATTCACCATTACCGAGTTTTAATAAATCTTTATATTTTTTATGTACATAAAATGAATCCGTAGCGACTCTGACAGCGTAACGAGGAAATTTGTTTATCATCGATAGTAGGTTTATCGAAACGTACGCTAGCATCGAAGATCTTAAATGAGTAAACTGCGGTGACTCGCCATCAGTATAGCTCACAATGGTACCTAGTTTTGTTCCATCTGATAAATAAGCATTACATCGGTTTATAAATGTGTTTTTCTCCGTTGTATCAGCGATTATAAAGTATCAGCGATTATAAAATCTAATTCAGCATCGTCCATAATCAATCTTGTACATGTTCGTTTATGATCATGTGATCCTCCTTGAGTAAACTTACCGATTATTTTTCTGCCGAGATCTTTTGCAAGTTTCTCATCATACTCGTTCCTGCATTTATTTATTTTAATGATATGATCTTCATCAATATCAGGGAATTCTTTCCTGGTATCATCGATATTAAATCTGTCCGGTTCTGGCAACCAAACTTGCTTCTATGAACTATACGATATAATCGCTTCAGTTACTCTCAACGATATTAAAAATCCAGCATCAAGCATATATCGCAATAGTACTATCGGAACCCAACATCGCTCTGAAAAATGTTTTCCGAACCAAATATAAGTAATCGCATGGAGATCTTTTCTAAACTCGAATGATTCTACGTGAGCAAATCCTGTTAGGTCAAAATCTGGTAAGGGTCCGTTTATTGCAACCCTTGTCATGTCATGTGTAGGATGTCCGAATCTCTTAAAGTATTTAGAACATGCTCCATATCCAAGAAAACTCCCAGGATAACACGCTACCATATCAACCGAGATAATATCATTGTAATCGTATTTGGTGTTCCATAATCCACCGTGCCCATATTCTATACAACTTTTCTTGACATCTTCAAGAAATTCCGATCGTGTCGTTTTCCATGAATTTCTCTCCTGAGCGAAATGAGCAGCGACTGACGGAACAGTAAAACAGTTATTCAATAATTGTCTAACTATGACATCATCAGAGGTATATTCACGCCAAAGGCGTTGCGCAAAATGTTCCATTTCCTCATGGAGAGATTCTGTACGATAAATATCACCATTAGGTCGTACAAATTGATCGTAATGATTATACTCCGAACTCTGAAATAACCAAACAGAAACAGGATCGGTTTTACTAATATTCTTGATAAAATCAAAGATATCACCGTCATAAAATTTAACTGTTCTATCTCGTGAAAATATTGTTACTGCAGCAGTCCATGCGTGCGCGTTATGATCAATAATATCTATCGGAGTTCCATTTTTTATATATTTCGGTTTGTACAAAATCTCACCGGTTAATGTTTTCACTGCTATTGGAAATCTTAATTTTTTCTCTAGCTTAGCAACGTCGCTGATAGACGCTCCGGTATATTTAACTGATTCTGCCCACATATTTATTTTTTTACGTCGTAAATCTGTTAAACCATTACCACGTATCGCGTTTATGAAATGTTCTGTAACTCGTTCAGCTACACAGTTTATTCTTGACTCTGACAATCTCATAGGTTTTAGATCCCCGACGTCAGGTTTATCATTCAGCAAATATATTCCATAGACAACTGCAGTCGCTGGATAACTTTGTACATAGTAAGGTTTATCAACACCAGTAAGTATTCCAGGTTTGGATCTGTTATTTAAGAGAACAATATTACCCCCGGACTGCACACGGACTGGATCACGCTTATCATGAATAATCCAGATATCATCATCTGTCTCTACAATAAACTTTATTAAAATGAAATATTTTTGATTATCAAGGTGATTAATAATTACTTTTCCTCGTTTGTCGTTCATCATATTAACGATATGTCCTATCCTGAATGTTGACCATGCATGAACTGCACCATCGTCACGACATTCCTTCTTGGCCTCACGGATACGTTTGGTTATATCCGCATTCGTTAAAGCTAGATCTTGCATCGAAATACTAATTTTATACTCGGGTAGTCTGTCAAGATCGAATCTGGTTGCGTAGGGTTCAATCACGGATAATTCTTCCATATTATAATTAAGGCAAATATATATTTAATTGAACATTAATCTTTTTGTATATGATTCAACCAAATCAATGCCACTGGTTAAAAATCGGTTATATGTCTCCGTGTAACAGAACATGCGTGAATGAATACTGTAGTTATCATATGCAATGCGTCAGAAATGGGAGTCTAGGACCAAAACCGTGTATCGTGTGTAGTGCTGGAGTGCGAGGAAAGACTCAACTGTGTGCGCAATGCGGTGGTAAAAAATACAGAGAGTTGAAACGATATTACGATAAAAAAATATAACGCTGACTCTCCTATAAAAACCGAAGAAGATTATTTGGCTAGATTTTCAAAAAACAATGATTTAGACAAATAGTATTATATATATAAATGGAACAAAACGAATTTGTGTCACATCCAATCCTTACCAATTATGAAGCATCACGCGATGGCATCATCAGGAATTGCAGATTGAAAAAAACCAGTCGGTAGTATTGATAATACTGGTTATTTTAGATTTAATGTTGGGAAAAAAAGATACTTATCACATATATTTACCTACGAGTGTTTTCGTGGAGTAGTTAAAAATGGACTTGTAGTTGATCACATTGATGGAGATCCCCAGAATAATAATCTATCTAACCTGCAAGCTATTACACCTAGTCAGAATTCTGCACGTGGAAAAAATGGCGTTAATAATCATTGTAAGGACGCAAGAGTTATTAGGTCTGTAAATATACAGACAGGACAGGAAATAACTTTCCCATCAATTAATACAACTGCCAGATATTTTGGCATCAATTCTGCTTCAGTAAAACGTGTTGCAGATAAAACATACAAATCTACATATTCATTCAAATACGATCAGCAGATATTTGAATATATCTAACTCTGTCTTCCTAACGAAAAACAGATAGTTCTACTGTCAATTTTGCCAAGGCTTTTTTTTAGCCATAATTACAGTCAAGGGTCCACCTTCACCGTCGCTGCTCTCAGCGTCATTATCATTTTTGACAGAATCAGATAGCATAATCTTTCTTAATTGCATTACACGATTATCCACGATCTCTTTTCTTTCGTACTCGTGAGACAGTTCGGATTTAACCTTTTCGATTGACTGTGCAAGAGGTGCAAATAGCTTTACCTGATCGTCGTTTACCATAGCTAGTGATTCAAGCATAGATTGATAAATTAATTTTATAAATCTGTAGTTTGAAGGTAGTGTATATTTATTATCAAATTTTCTCTGTTGCAGTGATTCAAAATCGTATATAATTTTCTGAGGGTCGAGATTATTAGATAGATTTATTCCGTTATGTTTTAATTTTTTAATAGCAGAAATAATATCATTAATGTTTTCTTGGTTCATTATATATATATATATATATATATTTAATATAAAAAAAAAATATTAGCTCCCATGACTTTTTTGTCAGGGAGCTGTTTTTGTGTGATATATGGTTATGAAATATATACAGATGGTTTATGATTTTGATTTCAGCACAACATATATTACATTGTTATGAAATATATATAGATGGTTTATGATTTTGATTTTGGACGGCACAAACATAAACTTTATCCTAATGATATATGATTCTATGAACATGAAATATATACAAATGGTGATGACGGGGGAATCTTGTCTACGTCCAACAGATTTTGTACACTCTCCCCCCAAATACAAAACCCCGGGGAATGTAAAAAGTACACCCCTCTAGGGTGTATGGTAGGAGAGTGTATTTTGTCTGTTGTGGATTTCGAGGAAGTGCTCCGGGTTCCCCCAATTAAATAGCATCAGCCGCCAAATGCAAGATAATATTTTTAGTATTTTTGGAGACTCGAACACGCGAGAGTCTGTAGAGCTTCGATCTACGTCCAACCGTCTTACCATTTCGGCCATCGTTCTCTTATAAATAATACAGTTGAATTTAAGTATATCAAATATTTGCGCTGTCTCACAGGACTTGTATTACTAATGTAGCGTGAATTTACTTTAATTTTTCAAAATTAATAAAATAATCCACACATGAATTATTGTTCGTTAAGGTCAAAATACGTTAGAGCTAAAAATAACTCTATGTACTTGGTATATAAAACTGACGTGAGTTTAAGGTTATTAGAGTTGTATTATTCCTCCCTGTTACAAATTGCCACTTCACTAACAGCGATGCTTACAGAAACAGATAGATACTAAAAATTAACGAAAAACGATATATATCGTGTCAGTACGGGGGACTGAAACCTCTATAGATAACATGTATTACAAAAGACATAATTGTTATATTGCTCTCACAGAGACAAACAGAGTTATCGCGCTTCATTATATAATCAATTACAATGAAAAAAAATAATTTTTTTCCATGTTTTTGAGAGAAATGTATATAGAGACTTACCAAGTGTTACAATTTAGACTCTCTCTCTATTATGTCTGTGTTTTGTGATATCATCCACTTTCTGCAAACAAGTATCAGAATGGCACAATAACTATTCTATCTTTTATCAGAATAACAAACAACTATTCTGACCCGATATTTTTTTTTTTTTCTACGATGACGCATTATGATAACGCATTATGATAACGCTCTATGAGCGTACATACAGGTTTATATTTAGTTCTTCATTTCTTGTGTCCAGAATGCGATTGTTTTGGTCTGTAAGTTTAAAGTGTATCCTTGATAATAACGGATTATGAACTCGCAGGTACACGGGGTTAATTGGTTCTGATACAATTAACCAACCGGGAGGGCTAATGGGCTAAAACTGAATAATATGTACCCTTGCTGGGCCTGGCTAGACTTAGAAAGATCTACCTGATAGCTACCTTCAATAACATCACATACCAGATTGACTGCAATTGTTGTTGTTATATTTACAATGCCTGGCGATATATGACGTCCGGCACCAAAGGGATTGTTATTGTGTTTTAGTATAACCGGTGGTGGGGCTATTTTTCTCCACGATTCAATTACTCCCGGATAATATTCTTCAATAAGATCATTTAATGATTTCTTCATTTCAGCGTTATTTAAATCTGGTATAACAAATGTTTGTAAATCTTTTTCTGTTATTTTATAATGATCAAGAAATACTTGTTTAGATTCTGATTTGTGTAACGATTTCCATCGAATTTAGTCGCAGTGTTTATAATACTTCGATTGACGATGTATAAATCGAATAAGATACCATTTAAATGTTTTATTGACTCGATTATTTGCTGCTTTACACTTTCATTATAATGTTGTGATAATGAAATAAGTAAATTTCTTAAATCATTAAACGTTTTATCGTATTCAGGCTTAAGAGTATCTAAAAAATGTTTAATAAATCCTACATCAACAGTATATAAACTAATCTTCTCGTCTGTGTTATAAATAATACTGATTATTCAACTTGGGGATCCTTTTACTGTCAAAATCGGTAAAGTAATATCTATCGTCGTTTGGAAATCCAAATCTTGTATTACTCCATGGTTGTTTTTCTCGATATTCTGGATTTTTAATGAATTTTTCTTCACTCGTTTTAAACTCATTTTTAGTTGGTTCTGAAACTCCATTATAAACAGGTGCAACTTCAGGCCATCCTAACACTGATCTGATCGAACTTTGATAAATATCTACGAGGTAATCAGGAGAATTTATTTCAATAACCGCTGATAGTGTTGGTTCGTAAGCAGTAATCGCTATTTTGGATTCTTCCCCTGTGATAGATTTAATTCTGCGTTGGAACTCATCATTAATCTCGTCTATTTGATAACTACCCGTTGTAATTCCAACAACTTGCTAATCAGGTGTTCCATCAGGTTTATTCTTATTCGCAAATACCAGTGGATTATTTGCTGGTTGTCCACCAAACGGTTTTGACCTGATATTAGGCCAGCTATGATAAACTCGTAATTGTGCTAGCGCTATTTCCTTTACTGGAATTGCAGTCGGAAAATTAACGCTAAATTCAGGATTGGTTGAACTTAATGATATCATAGCAGTTTTTGACGGCGTTGTATTAGCTACGATCTGCTGAAGTAATTCTAACGATGACATTATTTAAAATACTCCGTATTTAATAGAGCGGAAATTCAAACCTCCACTTTATCATCCACTTTGAATGCCTCATGATAAGTTTCCATTATCGTTGCAAACTCCTCATCGGATATTTTACCATCGCTGAGATACGCCGAAAGATAAGATGATAATTTAGAATAAGATGATGTTGCTGTGTGCAATTTCATTATGTACTCGTTTAGTTTATCATTTGTACACGTAGATATTTTCTTAGCGATAATACTGAAAATACCTGCGCATGTTGTTGCTTGTGGGCGCTGTCATCGTTATTGTTGATAGTAATAATCCAGTTCCAGCAATAACAGCAGAAACCGAGTATACCATTATATCAATAACAACCATACGTCGCCTATATTTTTTTACCTTTATCGTGTAATCGTCGATGATATTTTTTAGTTTGGTTTGACACTCACATACTTGAGCGTATCTGTGACGTTGAACGTCGATAAATGACTCTTGATTCATTATACTTATCTAGATAACTAATTGAGGAGTTTCACACACAAATTCCAAACACCACCAGTATAGTGCTGTGGTTAATTTTTTATCAGATGCTTCCAGCAGAAATGTTTCTTCCGCATCTTTATTTATTATAACGGATACAACTCCAGAAAAAGTATCGTTTGAATAACGCCATGGAAATGTAGTAAATATACAGAATTTTGCACTACTAAATACGGACAGTCTGTATACACCAGTGACTTCTGCGGTGTGTTTGAGGTTATTATCTTGCAGTGTCCATACTCCTAATCCTGATGCTACTGTGTATACTACGTTGAAGATCTGCTTGTGAGGCATTCCAGCAAGTAACTTTGTTACTAGATTCGTTTTTTCAATGATATTAGGAATTCCACTAACAATATCGTTGATTTTCATCTTAATGTCGGTAAGTTTTATGTCAACGACTGGTGGAGTTCCAAAAAAGTCATTAATAGATCTGTTTACATTTCTACGAAAATTTAGAAATGTTTGTACGTGATTAATATAATCAGTTCTAAATGCAGCAATTCCATCATTGATTGTCGCTAACGAAGTCGTTATTGGAATTTCCTTATCATCGACGTATTTCTTCGTTGCGGCGTCAAAATCTGTTTCTGGTGTTCTGAGATTATTAATACCATTATTATTCATGTCGAGAAATGCACGCATTATACCACCGCGCACTGACACGTACTTGGATTCTTGATCATCGACGTATTTTTTGTTGCTGCGTCTGTATCTGCGATTGGATCTCCAAGATGTGTAATTTTTCTTCTTGACATAATAATGTCACCGGTAAATACATCACCAGTTTTCTTAACATAGTCGTTAACCGATTTACCGGAATCCTGTATTTTACCTTGATCAGTAAAAGTAACGATATTATTAACAACCGCGTTGGGAATTCGTACAAGTACATCTAGTAGTTGTATGTTACTCGTTTTTAATCGTCCTTGTTTGTCCTGAAAAACGACGACTTCATTTTGATCCACACTTGTGATATTTAATAAATCATCGATTTCATTTCTGAGCTGATCAAGAGTTGCATATTTAGATAAATCGACCTTCTGATCTTTGCGAGTAGATCTTCCATAAATATCTACCATTATATTTACTGATATCTGTTTAAGTGTTATGACGTAGTGTAGTGAACGCGTGCACGACTTTATGAGGTGGCGCTGTTGATTTTGATACAGCATCAAGCACAGCGAGGGTTTCACGACCGCATATTGGAGGGTCAGTTATTTTTTGTGTTGGTAGAGTTGAATACCAGATTGGAATATCGCCGGTAACGTACTCTAAAAATTCTTTTGGTGGTGCTAATCCATACGAATCGAAATAAATAATTCCACGTGGATCAATTGCATATCCGACCCAGTGCGTGCCTGGGCCAGAGTTTTTATCGAGATTAATGATACCGGTTTCAATATTGTTTGGTTTTTTTGGTAATTGATCGCGCATAAAAACACCTCTGAAGTTTTTTATTTTTAATTTTTTAGCAGCATTAAGTAAATCAAAATTGGACATGGGTGATATTAGTAAACTGTCCCGGGAAGTCTTAGACCCTTTCCGTACCACGAATACGGGGTCCCTGGTAATCTTAGACCCTTTCCGTACCACGAATACGGGGTTCCTGGTAGTCTTAGACCTTTTCCCTTTTTTTGATTCCTTGTCCGGTTGCTTTCTTTAACGCCATTCCAGCAGCTGTTCCAACAGCACCTAGCGCAGCTGCTTTTGCAACAGCTGGGGCTGCAGCTGCTATTAATGCTGGTATAGCTGCGAGAAGTGGAAATATACCACTCGATTTAGCAATATCTTTGATGGCGCCCTCAGAAAGATTAAGTTTGACGCCTTTATTTGATTTTTTAGTTTCATTGAAGTTTTTGAACTGACGCTCGGTCAACGATAGTTTATTTGCACCGCTCATCTGTTCTCGCTTTAGCGATATTTTTATTCCACAGTTATTTTTTTATGCTGATTGCAGCTTTTTAATCTGACCAGGAGTCAGACTCACACTAACGTGATGATATGACATTATTAATATTATGAATGATCTAATTACATGTTTAGAAAATATTTTACATATTTTCTACTGGGGCATCAATAACTCTCATTCGTCCACCAACACATTCGAGTAACATTGATTTATCGCTGAGTATAACAGCAATTGCTCTATAATTAGGAATTAATGGTGCTGGTGCTACTGGCAATGTTACACGAGCTCGAAAATGTATATCAACTACTGATTGTCTGGTTAAATCTAAATGTTCTAGTGAAAAGTAATAAATCGGATACAGCGTTGTAAAATCTAGCTGTGATATTTGTAAACCAGTATCAATGTTTTGATCACGCCCCATAAAAGACATAAGACGATGATATGCACGTGCTACATGATTTTGATCGAAATTTAACAAAATATCTTCGGATGGTTCTTGATGTCCATTAATCTTTAATGAAACCTCAGAAACACCAAGTTTATCAAATACCATAATACTACGTGTTTGCGAGTTTACTTGTGCAGTATTTTGAAACGCAATAAATATATGTCTTGGTGCAGAAACACCTTGCTGAGAAGCTATTTGCCATGTAAATAAACCATTAATTGCACTATCTACAGCATCTGTGGTCATAGTCAATCATGACAAAGTTGATTTACCGCCTTGACTCATAAAAGATAACAACCGGTCTTCTTCAGATATTGACGGAGTTATTACTGGCACCCACAGTGAAAGTTTTGTTAGTACTACTATACCAGGATCACCAATGGGTCTCCATAATGCATCATTATCAGTGTTTTTTCGTACAAGTACAACCGTATGTTTAGCTCCGAAAATGACTTTTCTGACATTTCTACAAAATCCAAAAATATGTGACAACGGAATTGCACATGAAAATACTCTTCTATTATCTTTCAGCATTGATCGACGCGCTGCAAATCCTAAGTTGAAATCTGGATTTGGAAAAGGTAGATCTTCAATAGCAGCAACAGCAGGAGGAGCAGCTCGATCATTTGGCTGTCGAAAAACCTGATTTCTACTGTCAGGGTAGTCAGAAGTATCTTTTGAGAACATCATTGATGGGCCAGCTGATCTTGAATAATCATCGCTGTATCTCGCAAGACCCAATATCGTTGTGGCAACATCAACGTCTTTCTGGATTGATTCAATATTTTTTCCGTCAATCATGTACGTAGCGCTGTCAAATAACGCCATAATACCATTATTAACAAAACCAACCCTAACATCAGCTCCATATGGTGCTGGTACTGCAGGAACAACGTTATTTAAAATTTCACCTTCTACTTCAATAAAAGCCTCAGCGGGTAGAAAATATCTACTTGTATCCTGAACTTGTAGTTCAATTCGTCCACGCTGATCTGGCATTCGTGCGTCGTAAGAATAATACTGATAATCACGCACAGACTCATCTTTGAGAACTGGTGCGTCCATGTCAAACGCGGGGTCAGATATGCGCTTAAACATCTTTATTATTATCGTCTTCGTCTAACTCGAAGACCACTTCGGGAAGAGAGACCACTTCCTGCTATCAGACTAGCGGTTATATTTTTTTCCTTTTCCGACATTGGTACATCAGCTAATTCTGCTAGTTTTTGATTAGCGGCTTGATTTATTATTTTACTTACACTTGCTGGCATCACTTCAGTGCTGGCCAATTTCACAGGTTGAGGTCGGGTCGCTTGTGGTCTGCGTATTAATCTTGATAGTCTATCTTTGATCGCTGAGAATGCTTTGCTAGCAATATTACCAACAGCGCTTATACCTTTTTCACGAACAACATCAATAGCTTTCATTCCTAGCTGCTTTGCAATCGGTATTGCTTTTGGGGCTATTCTTCTAAACAGACCCTGAACGGCATCACCTAGTCCATCTCCGTAGGTCGTTTTGTATACTGGTAATCGAGAGTTTATTACCCTGACCATGGTAGGTCCACGAGTATTGTGTATGATCATCTTATTATTAAGTGACTTTATAACTAATTACATACTTAGTCACTATGATAATCATCGGCGATTTCATTAATGAGAGACCGATATACATTAATATCCATGATACCGCCTGTAAATAATCGTTTACAAATATCAGCTGCTTCATTAATGATTTCTGATGAATTATTACCAGCTCTTTTTCCTCCAATGAGGATTTCTAGTCGATCGACATCAGCAAGGACGTTATTGGGGCAAGTAATAAGGCCACTTCCTAAACCACTTCCAGTTGCGCCAGGATCTTGATATTCTTCCTCAGTTATTTTGACTGGTTGTTGTGATTCTTCTTCTTGTTGTTGTCGTTGTCGTGGTGATTGAATTCGTTTCATCATTTCTTGAAATTTTTGTTCTTGTTGCGGTGATGGTTGTTCTCGTTGTTGTGGTGATGGAAATTTGAGTCGTGGTGATGATATTGGTGATAATTCAAATTGTCGTGATGCTTTTTTACTTGGTTTCGATGGTGTTTTGAATGATTCTGAATAATCACGAATTAATTGCTCAAATGGTTCTGGAAATTGTTGCCTTTTACGTTTTTTTCTTTCCATTTCTTCTTCTAGTTTTCTTAATTGTTTTATTTTTTTAATTTCATTAATATAAACCTGATATGATGGATCATCATTTCTAGCTTGTTGAACATTCATGTGTATGCGATATAAATATTTTTGCCATTGATCACTGTCTTTAATATTTTTAGCGTATTCAGGTTTCATTAATTTATCTCTTCGACTAAAATTATTCATAGCAAATTCAGCTAATTTAGCTGAGTGTGGTTCTCCAATACTCATTCTTGATAATATCTATAATGGCTGTTTAATTTACAGCAGCAGAGAGGGTGAACGACATACGCGTAGTGACCAGCACGTGAAAAAATCAAAAAAAAATCTGGTCAATTAGAGAAGTTTTTACTGTTAAGGCAAAAACTTTTTTTTCAGCCTTCGTAGGAACCCTTAAATTTCAAAACTAAGGTCTCTGCAAAGTTGTAGGGTTCACCCTCTCTGCTGCTTCCGCCCACCTGGGGTTGTACAATTGGTACCGTTATACCTTATATCTGTACCGACCATCTGGAAGGACATGTCTGACTGTTAAGTGTAACAACATAGCATCATTGTTTTGTTTTGGTTCGTGACTTTATAAGGTCATTCTAATATATGTATGGTATGGATTGTAATTCAAACTGAGTAAAATTCTTCCAAAATATATGTTAACGTGTGTGTTTTGCGCAACATAAAATGGCCGCCGCAATTCCGTCGTCAAGATTTGATTTTCGGAAGTGCGTAGTTTTACATGTTTTCGAGTTCTTAAATTTAGGATTGTTGTTGTTGTAGGGTTTAACGCCATTTTTCAGCACAAGATAGACTACATGGCGGCCAGTATAACTGTGGAGGAAGAATCCTGGAAAACCACGGGAAGAACCACCAACCCACGAGAAGCAACTCCCAAGCTTTCTCACGTACCCACGTTAACCGAGCCCGAGATTCGAACCCACGCAGACAGAGGTGAGATGGCAGTGATCCGGAACGGTGAGCGCTTTAGACCACTCGGCCACTCGGGGCCCCACGTATAACGGAGTGTAATGTGTCGAATTTTGAATAAGTATTCAGCCTTAAAATTGAATACATTGTGCATTAAAATTTTATTACAGTCAAGCCAGCAAGGTCTTTGTGAAGGGTCACTTCGACCTTTTTCCATGTCAGTGTTAAACCTGAAAGGCCAGCATCTACGGCTCATTTAGAATTGACCCGGGCATCGCAACGCTGTCCTGGGAAAACAAACATTAAAGTTACCGACCATAACCGCTTGATGTGAAATAGTCATTTTAAAGGGAAGTTGATACGCATAATTATCTTGGGGAAAAATAAGGAACGTCTGATTACGATTGGTCAGTTTAAATTAAGGCGTACACCTTGGAAGTAATGTTGAATTTAAAAGTAACGACCTTGGTCGAATTATTTAGTCTGAAATTTCCTGCGAGAGGACAAGATTGGTTCCGGGGAAACCTAAAGAATAGTGCTTTCCTCGTTAAAACAAGTAAAAGGGACCAGGTGAAAAGAACATCATTAAGGTACGCAATTTTAATTTTCATGTAATTTTCTATTTTATTTGTCTTGTTTATGCAGATGTGTTTGATATGACTAGGATTCATACTATGTATCGTTTATTCAATTTCATGGAAATCTGTTGATATGCTAGAGTTGTTGTGCAATTTATTTCTTTAATTTTACAGTTACTAGTTCATTGATAGAACTGATTGCATGCGATCCAAATTTTCAGATGTAAAGGATTGCATAGGGTTATATGAATTAATTTCCATTGTCTGTTAGGACGATACTGATTATTGTGAGTTAACGATAATTGAATATTTATATATGATTTTGTAATGCTTAAAGAATCTTGTAGGTTAGGGATTGCTGTGAACTAGAAGTTAGTGAATCTTATACAATAGTAATCGATAGCATATATCTTATTGAGTGGAACTGACTAAGGAGTCATGTGGCAGCATATGCAGAGAGATACGGGAATGTTGTTTATATGCACCGCTCACATGTTAATTTGTTGTCAGCCGCTGTGTAGCGAGGGTGATGATCTATCGAATTAGGCCAGACTTCGATATATATTACAGGGTCATTTGTAACTAGAGATAACAGTTGTACCTTACTCAAAATACAGTCTAAATCTGTAAGGACCATTAATCGTTAAGGTCACAGTATGACAGAATTTATGCAGTGTTTGGATAGCTAGTTTATGCTTTTTGAGTAACGAAAGTGAGACAATTTTATATACGTATAGAAGATGTTACATATAGAGAATAGAAAGATCAAGGAAGATAACGTATACACCTGAAGGTGGGAAGACGTGTGATACCAGAGACAAGACAGGAAGCAACGCTAGGTGATGCAAATCAGGCGTGGACATTGTGCTATTTTCACCACTCGTTACCATAATGAAACGAATCCAAAATAGAACACTGTTATTGAAATTCTGTTAACGTACATCTGTTTGAATTGATACTGCCAGTATTAGATTTTTGTTGTTGATTAAATCATTATTTTCTTGTCTAAGGGGGGTCGTATTGTATTATTTCTTCTCAATAGTCTTGCCCAGTTCTTTGTTGATGTTCTATCTATCCACTCACACTGGGCAATAAAATCGAGGGAGGTCATCCACTAGATAACGACTGCCAAATCTAATTAACCATCCCTCTTTACCAAGAGGGACGACGTTACAGAGAGCAAAGTGGGGAGAATACGAAGCAGGGAACCAGGCTATCTAAGGCGACAAATTACATCCGGACTCGGATCATAATTATTTTTCCTATATAGTCTCTACATTTGTTTCTCAGGAACGAACTTTACACTATGTCAAATCCTAATAAATCATATGCTAATCTAAAAGTACATTCAAAGATGAACTCGGGGTGAACTTTTTGACATAGATAATTGGGCGCTATTTTTGTTTGAGAGAGAGAGAGAGTGAGAGAGAGAGAGAGAGAGAGAGAGAGAGAGAGAGAGAGAGAGAGAGAGAGAGAGAGAGGCTGAATTGTAAACAAAGCAACGTACAAAGAGTCACAGATTTCACTTCCTAATCAGCGTCAATATCTCACTGTGTTCTGTCGCCAAAATGCACACAGACAACCGCACCATATTGCTCATATTCTAAACAGTTACCTTTAAATCAATACCGAGAATGCCTAAATCTGACTCTTGTACCACCACCAAAATGAGGGGAATACTCCTCTAAAATATACTCGAAAGTAATGATTTGCCCTGAGTCAGTTCGATGTTTCTTTCTCGACTTGATGGGACTGTGACCTAGTGGTTAGAGCGTCCGCCTCGGATGCGGGAGGTCGCAGGTTCGAACCCCCAAAGACTTATAAAAATAGTACTAGCATCTGCCTCGCTTGGCGCTCAGCATTAAGAGGTTAGTGTTAGAACTGGTCGGCCTGGTGTCAGGATAATGTGACTGGGTGGGACATCATGCTATATGTCTGTGACATGATGTCTAGTACAGTGCTAGACATCACTGTAAATTGACAAACTGCAGACATATGACTGAAAAATTGCTAAAGCTACGTTAAAAATACAACACACACACACACACACACACACACACACACACACACACACACACACACACACACACACACAACTTGATGGAAACGCACGGAGATATTCCGATTGTATGCCGATATCTTCTTTCGGAGCACCTCGGCTATTTACAAGGAAGGGTTGACAGAGAAGTGACGAATGTATCAAACTGTTCTTTCATTTCTAACTTATAGTTCGATCCTAAAATCAGTCCAATCGTACAGATAGCTCAGAAGGATTGCAATTTCTTTTCTTTTTCTTGCGAATAAATCATCAGCGAAAAAATTTCTGGCTTTCTGTAAATTACTGGGCTAACTTGCATCCAATGCACAATTTTGTGTTGCAGAGAAAGCTGAGCACATTCCGATTGACATTTACAGTAAGGTAGCCTCATGTCACGTACTGTAAGGAAATGTTCGTGTTGAATAGATGCCTCCCGATAAGGTCACTAGCAGACGATTTTCTCTCCATTCTACCTGGACGAAAGACATCCTGGTATTTTCTCCTACAAGCGGCCACTATAACTGTCCATTTTGAACAAGGCACACTGAGGCTAAATCAACTTATAAATTATAAATATAGATACTGCCAGAAAGCATGATTTTCGTTCTATTTCTGTGTGCATGTTTTGTAATAGTTTGTTGAGATTCATTGAATTTATTTCCACTTCCAAACACCATAGTATATCAACAGTAAATCTGCCAGTATACCACGAATATCGTAACATGTAGTGTTATATGTCAGTTTCTTAATGGCTCACATATGTGTTCCGATAGCGTCACAATGAAGCGCACATTGACCGCTGTACTAAGATACAAATGACCTTGTGACTAAAACAGCTTTCAGACAGTGATATAGTGCAGCTGTCTGAATCCTTTCCCTACGTCTTTTGTTGCCGTCTTCGCCGTCTTCTTTATCGGCGACATCGATTCTATAATTACATTGTTGCTGTTGTCATCAAAAGGTTGGACTCCTCTGTACGGCAGGTCTCTTTCTCAGAGGTTTCGCAAAAGAATCCTAAGCATGTCAGTTCATTAAAGATTTCACGTAATAGACTAAAGTTTCTGAAGTCGGCACTCTTGATAGGTTAACTCTGTCTACTGTTTATTGTCATGTTTTCATCGTTTGCGTCTTTTCTTCTTCATGTTGTTGAACAAAAGTATCTTCTTATTTCTTTTGTTGTAAAATGTATATAGCTCTTCTTTATGCTTCTTTCTCGTGTTATGGCAATGATAGTGATATAGGAGCTGTCGCCAAAACTTCCTGCGATGACATAAGTTCGCAGAAAGCCAAATCCACTGAGTGTTCTGGGAACAGAGGATGAGGAATGCCAGTTAACGAGTTGTTGGCATACACTTGTACTATTTGTTTTCAATTTCATTTGCAGAACGTAAAGCAAAAATTTCATCTTTAAAAAGTTTGTCAAGTAAGTCTTTATTACGTAAATCTGCATGCTCTTTATAACTTTTTCACGTAATAAAGTATGTATCGATTGAATATGATCACTATGAGTTTTCTTACCTTTGTACAAGGGTGATGTATCTCTGGAACATTTTTTTTAAAAACAAAATCCTGCTTGTTATGCAATTATATCTCATTGTTTCACGGTCTAACATCTATACCTTTCTGAAAGTGCTATTTTCCGAAATATGCTTTCTTTCCTATCGTTTATACCAAAAGAAACACAACCTTTGGTCACATCACAATCACAGGAAACAGAAACATTATTCTTTATTTGATTTGTTATTAATTTATTTATTAATTTGCATTTCTTATTCAAATTATTGTTTTGTTAGTGCTTAAATTTTACACATGTTAATATTTGCTGTAATGTATTGATTGTTAGAATCTTCTAATTTTATTTTGTTATTTTAAAATATATTTTGTTTTAAATTTATCTATTTAATTTGATTTTAATTTTTGTTTAATTTACTTTCGCCAATTTGTTTTAATTATTTGTTAAATGAATTGTTTTTCTCTTAAGTCTTTGTTTTTAATTTTTGGTCAATTTTTTATTTATTTAGTTCAACGTAAGTTTTTGTAAATATCTTGCTTTTTTAATTCAAATTGTGTTCGTAATTTTTAACATTTGCTTTGTACTTTTATATTTATTATTTATTGTGTGCGTAACTTTTGTCCATAATTGCATGTTGTAAACACCATGTTTACATAGCTAAATTTTGTCCTTGAGATTAAGTTGTAAAGAACATTTAACGTAGCAAGAGTTTAAGGTCATACTTGTTTACAGTTAGACTAGGTTTTTCCGTCACTTTCTATTACGTTATAGGTCAAGTGAAATTGTAATTAAATATTGATTTGATAAATAATTCATTCCTGGTTTAGATCAGTCTCTCAGATATAATTTCAGAGGAATTATTTATTTTTAAAAATTCAATGGAATTACTAGACTGCATATTGACTTTTGGACTAGTACACACTACTTTGGTATTATTGTGATCTCATTCAACGACATTATGGATTGCATAATTGTGGTATATCAGGACTTTCAAGACTATTAATATTCATTCGAACATTCTGTATTTCTGGACTTGTGATAGGGCATGTAGGATTACTTGGATTTTGATTCACAGTAATATAAGTGTCTTTTGAATTTTCAGTTTGTATTGTAGAGAAATAAATTGCTTGTTTATTTTACTTAAAAGTGTTAGTTTCACTTCTTTCTGTTACACAGTTTAATACCTAAAGTCGTAACAAGTATTTTAAAATTTGCATATATTTGTAATTTTGTCGTAACAAGTTTTGTAAACTTTGTATTTATTTGTAATCTATTGTTGTTTGTATAAATATTCACTTTTGCTTTTGGTTTTACTCTTTTAATCTGTCTTAATTTCGTTTCATTTAGGGAATTAAGATTAGTAAGATTTGTTTGTCTCTATTATCCTTTGTAGCATATTATTCCGGTTGTTTTTAGTTTCCGTTAATTGCCGTTTCAGTTTCGGAATTTTAGTTTTACCACGATAATAAAATATTACGTGCTTCTTTAGCCTCTGATAAATTCCGATTCAGTTTAAGAATCTTAATATTAAAAATAGTTTAAGACTCTTAATATTAAATATAGTCTCGGTCTAATTGCCACCATATTGGATTTTTATAGCATAAATAAGGCTGTGCTGGCTAGTAAATGTGTGTTTTGGTCAGCATGAGTAGGTACATATCGGTTAGACTATATTATTAACGCTCACACAAACTTTTAGCGTAGAGTTAAGTTTCCCTTATATGCGGAGTGTCATTTTTGTGCCCAGAGTGTTCAACTACTATATTGTGAATTTAATCCAACCAGTCATGCTATAAAAATTTGTTGAAATTTCTGTATAGAGTTTAGATTGAAGTTAAATGGACTCATAAGTTAGTTCAAGTTTCTTCTGACCTTCTCCACTCGGTGTTAGATATTGGACACTTCTGTTAGTGTGGGAGATAGGAGTGCACCCCTCTTGAAAAGTTGGAATAGCACTGATCAACAATTACGGCCTCATTTTGTGCAGACTTTTTATCGAGTATGACGTGATTACACTGAAAAAAATAATAGTTACAGGTGTCATCCAATAAACCATAATACTGGATAGATTTAATACAGAATGATGTCCCTAATGTAAAATATGTCTTCCATTAGATGACACTTCGCATTAAATATGTACTTTGGTGTTTTTGTAATACAGTATCATTGTGACATTGTATTCATATTCAATTAGATTACAATGCAAAATAATATTACATGCCAAATAAAATTTCGTATGTTAATGATCAGTCAAGTCTCAAGTTAATGCAGGTATTCAAAGTCATCATAATATCAAATAATGTTACTTACAAAACGTGTAGTTTGTTTTATGCGTATTTTTGTTTGATCAATATTATCGTTTGCTATTTTAGGAATTTTATATATCATAATTGTACTGTGTGTACTCACTTATAATTCAAGTCCAACTCCAAAATGAATAGACCCATCGCTGCCGTCGCATACTGCAGGTGTGGATTTATCCCTTTTGTTAGGAATAATCACTGGCAAAGACCTCATCTTCCGTGCATTATGCGATGGCAGGTTAGGTGTTGTTGTTTGCTGTTGGATTCGGCTTATCAACCAGTAATGAGGTCAACTGGAAGAGAAAACAACTTTTGAGATTAGGCTGATATTATTTGCTAACCGAACTTTGGTTTTTAGATGTAAATAAGCAGTTTCCTCACATCTTTAATTTTCGATTGAGTAAATGTGTGAGGGCGTATATACGAACGATATAGTTATTCTTGTGACTTCAAAGAATATCTCGTGTATAAACTTCTGTTCTTCTGTCCATTGCTATAGTGGCATTCAGATCAGTTATTTTTCCTGACAACAATTATGTACGAAATTGCATAAAAATAACTAGAGAATGTAAGGTTTTACTTATATTTAAATTCACATCTCCACCCGATCACAGTAATGTGTCTATTGTGAAGTTAAGATAGACAAAATTATATCTTCACTATTTTCAATAAAATGCATTTGCCATGAATGAGTTATCTAACATGATCGAAAATATTTATTTACTTATATTTATTTCTAAATTTCTCCTTTTTTACTTTGGAAAATGGTGTGCTAGGATGTCTGCTGATTGTGCATAACATAGATTTCAAGTTCGATCAAATACTGTTGTATTTGATTGCGCGATAAGGACGCTTTTATACTTCATGTCGGCAACAAAGTTTTCTTTCACTGATAAATGCTTCATTCTTTGTATTTTTCAACACTTGATGTTATTTTCGTCCGTTGTGCACGTTCTAAGGACATTTCTCATATAATTTTCACAAAATATATATATTTTTAAAAATTAAAATTCGTTTCGATAAAAATAGAAGACTTTCTAATGTTCATCAATAATGTAGAGATAGTCTACTTTCCAGCGGGGAAGATCTTTCACATATGAAAAGATTGCGGTTTACAGGCCACCCCATGCCTCACGACGTATGCTTTTGTCCTCGTTACTTGTGAATCGGATGAAAAGATTGTGGGCCATCTACTTGTCGCCTCACCCCGTCTCCGGGACCCCGAGTGGCCGAGTGGTCTAAGGCGCTCACCGTTACGGATCACTGCCGTCTCACCTCTGTCTGCGTGGGTTCGAGTCTCGGCTCAGCCAATGTGGGTACGTGAGAAAGCTTGCCAGTAGTTTCTCGTGGGTCGGTGGTTCTTTCCGGGGTTTTCCCGGGCTCTTCTTCCACCATTTATACTGGCCGCCGTGTGATATCTTGTGCTGAAAAATGGCGTTAAACACTACTACAACAACAACAACAACCCGTCTCTGAATGTCAAGCAATAACAGAACCCATGTAAAAGTTAGCTGCTATCTGCCACGACCTTAAGTGTTACTTGACATTTAGTGGTAAATTAACAAATAAACGTTATTACCGAATGTCAGTCATACCTAACACGTACCGATAACTATGGACCGCCGACTGGTACTATGGCTGGCGAAAGTATGAGCATCACGTGATTGACGAGAGTACTGAAAGTTTGTCGGACATCCAGGTCTGATGTCCGCCACCTAGCCCAAACCAAAAAATGCAAAACAAAAACAACAAAATACTACTACTACTTCATATGAGTTAAGTGTCAAAATAAAATACTCTTATTTTATGTTTTGTCCTGTGCTAATGAGCAGGTATGGTTATTTTTGGCATGGTGATGGGTCAGCTGCGTCGAATTTGAATAACACTAAGAAAAATCAGTGAAATAAACAAATAACAATTGCATTTACTTAATGAGTATTTTCTGTTCTTTTCCAAATCGTTTGAAACGTATTTCTGCAATATATCTCAATGTTTATAAAATGATTCTTCGAGGGAAAAACATTAGTTACTGTCACTGAGCTATACGCTGATGCTTACAGCCGCAGGCAAGTGCATGGCAAGATGTATAGCAATTCAGTTTGGGTGAAAGCGAACAAAAGTTTCGGTCTGCTCAAATCAAAACTGAATAGCACACTTAGGTCGTGCGATCGTCATGTACATCATTCAGAAAATAATTTATTTGACTTGCCATTAAAAACATCTTAAAAATGATCGTTAACCCTGCATCCAGAATTTAAAATGGGACTGAACAGTTTGTTAAATTCCCGGATATTTGTTTTCCTTTCCATGACAAAACGATGCCGGGTGTCAAAGACAGCATGGACTTGTCTTGTATGTGAGCACTGTGTAAGTTTGCTAATTTTAGATTGAGACTGTATTTTATTAATGATATCTACAAGAGATATTAGGTGCCAATCAGTTTTATATCATTATTTATTTCATCTCAAGGACGATGGAACTCTACGCACACCTTGATGCCCACGGTAAAGTCATCCTTTTAAATCTTAACCTCGCTGTTATTGCAAATGTCAAATAAAATAAAAGTCTTAATTTTTTAATATACCTGTCTTCGTTTTATACATCAAAAGTAATCACTGCTGTGTTACACTATCTGCAATGTAAACTTTGACCTGTGCTCGTGCTCGTCTATCAGTAAGGGGGCGTGCAGTGTTTATATGACTCGTACATGTACACGGCAATCCATACAGTATGTCTATCATAATTGAAAGGTACAGAATGAAATTACAGAAGAAATCAACATAATTATTGCAGTTACACTGATCTTTGTTAATATGGTCTTCATATCTTTTGAACTGTGTATAGGATGTGTTTTATTGTAACAGAGATTGATTGTAAAACTATGTAATGTAATTTGATAGAACTGTAAGATGAACTACAAAGAACTCGTTCAATGTAGTGAGGATGGGGTCTTTTCTAGCGCCTCTTCTGACATAAAAACTATGAATGACATAAAAACGTCAGTGGTGTATGCAAATGTCACAGGATTCGTAGAAAAGAAAATGACATTCCAAACGGAATATTTATTTGTGGTGGAGGTATACTGGTCTAACAACCAAACTACTTTTATCAAACGGACGTATAGAGATTTCGTTAACTTTTGTAAAGATATTCAGGATTATTTTGTCAGACTGGATGCAGAGAGCACAAGTTTGAACCCCGTGTATATACCACATTTAGAAGGTAAGTCTCCCAGTTATTAACTAAATTGTTCTTTGATCGTCCATATGCGTCTTCATTCATGTATGTATGTATGTATGTATGTACGTATGTATGTATTTATCAATCAATCTACGTTATTTCGTCCTTGATAAAAGAGTTTGAAACGTGCAGACAACTTACAACTTGTAATCGTACATTTTGAAGTTTACATGTACACATAGCTGAAGCTATTCGCACGGCTGCCGTGTACTTTAACTGGGAAAGGCTATTCACACGGCTGTCGTATACATTAACTGGAAAGACTTCGCATGCTCGCCGTGAACATAATTTATCTATAATTTACATAACGCTTTTCGTACGGTTTCCGTTTACCTGATCTGTAAAACTGACTCTTTTCTGCTCCTGATTCCATTTAATTTCATATTTTCAAGTCACTACTTTCCTTCACCTCTGGTAGAAATGGATTTTTTGAATAAATATTGAGTGAATTTCGTTGGAGAAAATTCTATTATCGTCACCCAAGCGATGAACTTTTTCCGTTATTCACTCAAAACCAACATATTTTTATTACTTTATTACTCAAAAACACGTGGACGAGCTAAAGTGTATCAAGAGTTTTAAAATAGCCGATTTCTTAGGTATTGTCAGCCGTTTACCGTATATATTCTGCAATGTTTTGTGTATATTCGCACAGAAATCTGATTAACATAAGTATTTCTTAATTCAAAAGAATAAAGCATACAGTGGGAAACAAATAAGGTGGGGATTTGATCCTGGATCTTGTACGTGACAGACTGAGTGATTGACACCCTAGAAGACGAAATTCTTTGCTTATTTCTGTCACGTGAAAAAAAGTTTGGACTTAAAATAAAATTAAATAACCATTTTTCTTTTCTCTTGGGGAAAGCTACAAATTCACGGATTTGCCTCTAAATATGTGTACACCATACCATAATTATTATAATCCAAACTGTGAGGCAGACGCAGGCTGCGGTCTTACTGACATTTGTAACCGCTCACCGTGCAAATGGTCTTTCTAACATTTAGGAGACGGGAAGCCGTACGAATAGACACTTCCGTGCACATATGATTAGAAAAGGTGGATTTATGTTATCGGTGAACATTATTTCATTTCGGTAAGGTCTGTATATTTTTTACTTCTTTATCGTGTTTACTTATGTATGTATGCAGCCATCCACCTTTCATCTATGCACGCATCTATTCATCAACTTATTCGCCAAAACCATGTCATTATTCATCAGTCCATTCGCCAGTACATGTCTTTATCCATCCTTCCATTCGTCAGTCCATGGCATTATTCATTCATCGATCAATTTATATATGCATTCAAACATACATATCCCCTATTAACAAATAAAGCGAAAAATGATCAAGATACTAGTAGCATTGTATATTTACAATCTGCCTGTTGACTTCAAAATAATTTATCACCTACATATATAATCCAGACATATACTATGATTGCTTAATTGTATTAATATTTACTACAAGAATAATTCAGTTTATTGTTGTCAACTGATTTTGAGTGAGTCGGTATTCAGATTTTCTAAAGCTGCTTCATCACTGTAATTATTTGATGAAGAAAAGGATTTAGGTATTTCATACAGTCAGACAAACCATAGATTGGATTAAACATCGTCCATCGAATCCATGTAAAATATCACATGGGATTAATCCAACCAATGTTTTGCTAAATGTTACCCCATGTCATCCATATTATCCAAAATCAGCAACGGCAAGAAACAAAAATGTTTATGATGCTTTCAGAACATTGAATATAGTCTGTCTGTCTGTCTGAAATTAAATTTGATTCATTCTCATCGATTTTCGATCAAGATCTCGTGGCGTAGGCTGATTACCCTGGAAGGCGGTTTCTCTGGTTCTTCAATAACCGTAAGTATAACGCTATGCCAATATCGGATATAGACATAGCGTTATACTTAGGGAAAACTGAACCTTGTTCCCAAGAAGAAGCCTGAAACAAGCGTTACGACTTTTACCGATCAGTACATACGTTTGTTTGCATGCTTGTTTTGTTGTGGGTTTTTTTTTGGTTTTTTGGGGGGAGGGGGTTGGGGGGCGAGTAATGTATGTAACTAGGTTGATAGGTTGGTAGGGAGCTACATTAGTAGATTGACAGGTATAAATACAAATAGGCATGCGTGTATATACACAGCGTGCATGCATACATGGATGATTTTCTCCACATCTTGTCATCTGTTTACATGATATACACATATACATATTCACTCAGCATGACTCATTATACACATCTTTACAATAACTGAAATATTCATTCCAGGTACAAAACTTTTCCTCCGCAACACACGCGATTTAGCGGAAACTAGAGAGCTGGAACTTCAATCCTTTGTTAAAGACCTCATACATGGAAATCCAATGGTATATATCTATCTTTTATTATTCAATTTTTTATTTACAGTTTCTCTAATGTCATCTGTTTAAGCCTTAAATTTGTCTCCTGTATTACCAGTTTCATATCATGGGCGTGACAAAACTGTAGAAAACATGAAAATGTCATATCTAGCCCGATATTTCATCCCACCCCCCAAATATGAGTTGATACTGAAGGACTATTTGTATGTATGATCTCAACTGTTCATTAAAATGTGCTCATTTTCTGTATGTAGATGTATCCGGAACACACTCACGTATAGTTGAGACACTTCCAGTTTTTTGGTAACAACCGAAGGAAGCCACGACAAATCAAAATGGCCACAGAGGGTTGTGTTATTCCATGTGGATTTACAAGTCGTTAAACAAAAGATTTCATTTGGAAATATTCTGTACATATTGCCAAAAGGGCCCTTCAACTGACTGTATCTCACAAGACGCGAGAAATACCGTAAATTGTCTAAAATGTACACCAATAAGTTACAGGCAGATCTTTATGCAATTCTTCAATTATATGAATCGGTGATATCAGTCCCACAAATCGTCCATCAGTATCAACACAAATTTGTGGGGCCGATTTATCGGTCTATGTCATTTAAAAAAATCATTTAAGGCGCAGATGATATATTATTATTTTTAAAAATTATTTCTAAAATTTCAAAAATATGTAACAGTTTAGTCTCTGTTATATAAAAGCTAATTACAAAACCCATAGCTGTTTCTCTGGGGGTTTTTGCCGATAATGCTAACTAAATGCCCTTATTCTAGCTGATTTTTACTGCAATTTGAACTCAGATATACTGAACCAACTCTGTTAATTTCAAAACTTTCGATCCTGCGAAAAAACTTTTGTTAGATCCCACAATCAAATGTACATTCGAAATTATAAATTATATGAAAAGCATAGAGTGAATATGGGCCTGAACTTTTCGTTACTGACGTTAAGGTTTAATTGAAAAGATATGCTCTTGTGGATACTTTAGAATTCTAATCTTGACGAGAACGTGTATTAGTATGTTAAATGGGGTTTGAGATCTCGGTTACTGATTTAGGTCACAGCCTTCTACTCCCCTTAAAATTGTCATCACGAGTGTGCGCAAGTCCTACAGGCAAAGGTACCGTGATGGGATCCATGCGAGAGTTAAGTCATGTGCGTGAAGACTTTAACGTAGATCAATAACTGAACAAACCTCTATTATCATGCTACTTATCGACCACTCGATTATGAAAACGAATGAGTGCAATTCGTGTGAGTGCCATAAGCGAAGTACTCATAAGGCGCCCCAATACAAATGTAACTACGCACTTTCAAACTTGCTGGCAGACTGACCAATATACATAGGCAAACATTTGCTCAGTTTTCACGGCTTGAAAATCAGCTACTTCTTTTGGGTCGCTAACGTCCCTTTTCCGTATCTACGCTCCGAGTGGACGTTGTTTTTCCATTTCAACCAGCATCATTTCAAACTCGGCCATATGCTCACAGTTTTATCGTCAATAGACATCGAGCACAGCTTGATAATTGTATTGAGACCACTGTGCTGTTGCCAGAAGTTTCGAATAAAAACGTATTCTCGATTGCAAACGTAATGAAATAATTTTGCTAGCGCCGCCTGCGACAACGGTTGATATTGATACACTGCTGACAATAAATCTGATTGGTGCAGCTGTTATTCCGCTTCGATTATTTTTTCACGTCGGTAATTTTGTGGGTTTATCATATTATTAATTATATTATTAATGTGATCGCGAAGTATTTCAGGTGTAACACGCACACGCGTTTCTAACCAATTACTCGTTTTTACTGGAACGCGGTTCCAGACTGTTCAACTGTTCATGCATCAACGCGTGAAATGTCGCCGAGTCCATGATGTCGTTAGTTAGCAATCGCTAACAAATCGATGGGACCTCATTTACATCTTCTGGTGTGTTCTTGCCCATGCGAACTGAATACATGAGAGTTTCCAGTCGATCAGTAAGGTAGTGAAGGTCACACAGTTCTCCGGGGCCATCTCCTAGATCCTTCTCCTAGATGTGGTTTTTTTTTTTTTTTTCCTTAGGTGTTTAGCTGTTTCTCGACACATGGCTAATTGTTCTTGCCGCGTAAATTCGCGTGTAAGTACAAGTTCATATAGAAGTTTAGCTGAGGTGAAAATGCACGTTTTTATTGATATAGCTTTTTTCCTTTAGCTTCTTTCTCTGCTTCTGCCTCATTTATTCTTCGCTCGATAAGAGCTTTTGGGCGGGGGAAAATTTTCCCCGTTTCTCCATAAGAGCTTCTTGGATTGGGGAGAGTTCTGCCACTGGAGATTTTTCCAAGGGTTCAGGTTCGTTTGATGGTCCGGGTTGAAGTTTGGTTTTGTTGGAAAAATCGTATGAAAATATGTTGGTCAAGGGTCTACGACTGATTTGCATAGGCGGACTTAGACGGGATCATTTCTTGTTTATAATGGTTTGGTATAAAATTATTTCCAAAATTCAATAACTTCTTCATGGTTCCCATATTTAGATTCTTTTTGCGCTTTATTAAAAAGAATCCACGCATCATCCTTAATCCAAGCCTGTAATTTTTCCATAAACTCCCTAAATATACACATTGGCCGTAAATCGGTTATTTGTTGAGGATGTGCCTTCTTTGGTAGTCACAACATCCATGATCTCCAGCAGCAGAGAGGGTGAACAGACCATTTTGCCTGAGACCTTATTTATGAAAAATAAAGGTTCCTACGAAGACTGAAAAATAAAGTCAATAACGCTAAACCAAAGCCTCTAACTAAACGCATTTTCATACGGAGATGAAACAGACCGCGTTAACGAAATCTTGAGGATTAGTTTGTTTTTGATACTCGTTGTTTGACGTGTATTTTCCAACGTTATGAGTTTACTCGTTTACGTCTAGGTCACGTACGCGTGCTCTCACCCTCTCTGCTGCTGTAATTAACCAAATATTTTATCAAGTCCGTTACAATATCTCGACCTAGGATCATGTAAATTTATTGTCATAAAACCAAACGGGGTAGCTTGTGCTTTTGAAAAAAAGTTTTTGAACTTAATCATGTCCATGTCCCCTGAACACCAAGTATAATACATATTTTGCAGCGTATGATTATCAACTCCGTTAAACACAACTAAAATATTACAGTTGTCTCTGATCACTTTAGGTATTTGTGTATAACGCTGGGTAACATAAATCACGTCTGTTTTTATGTCTACCTCGAGAAAATATCCGAGCTGGATTTGATTGTTTGTCCAGCATAATATCATCGTACACTACTAAATTATTAATAAGTCCATCAAGGTCATCTACAGATGGCGCTTCATCAATACTGGTAATAAAATCAATAATATCATTACCGTCTTCATCCCCTTGACTCGTCAAGGACTTTGCATTTTCATTAAAATCTTTAAGTACTTCATAACACCGCTGACCATCTACAGATGGTGCCACTAAATATAATTTATCCCACTTGAGCTATCTCATTATCAGATTAAGCAATAATTGTGTTTTACCAGACCCAGATGGCCCAATTATTATCATTCTAATAGAATTCGGTAGCGCTGGGTGATGTTTGACTGGCTCCTGTTTTCGTGTCGCTGAGAAGTCAGTTATATCTATAATAATAAATAATATCAATCTATATTGTGTTCGATGCAAGGCACCAACCCCCACCGTTGGTGGGACCAGTGGATTAACAACAATAATAACAAAAAATAAAAAACGCGCACTGACAGGTAAGTGTGAAATGTGTGGCACAAACAAATACAGATTTATCTCCCTTGACTTAGTCAAGGATAAAATCACGGACAAGTCTACAAAGACAGTAGGTGATATAGCTACTTCGTTGGGAAAATTACCAGGGACTCCATGGGCGAAGTATTCCGGAGAAAAACATTTACCCGGATATAATTGTTGTGCTCCTGGAACTCGACTTGATATCCGACTTGACGAACGAGATCAACCAAGACCAGGAGAGTATCCAATAAATAAGATTGATCAAGCGTGTCACGTTCATGATGTTGCGTATAAAAGCAAGGATTTACTACAGCGACATATTGCAGATGTGAAGTTGATTCATGCGTTAAATTCTATACCTGATAAATCTCTCAGAGAGAAACTTGCTAGTTTTCTAGTGAAATCGGCTATGAATGGTAAACTAATGCTAGGGGCTGGTAATTAATTATATAACTATTATAATGCAATCTGTTTATTATCGCCCAAGAGGATATTGGAAGGGTAGAGCAGCGATTAGTAAACTTGATGAAGCAGCAAAAGTCTCACGTGCTGTTGCTGCAGCGTGGTTAGCACGACAGGCAATATGGCAAATATATCTACCACCACCTAAAATAATTCAGTACGCATATTTTGATGTCAGCGTTTCCAGTGAAGTTCATCAAGCAGATATTTTGTTTTTACCTCACGATACTATTAAAACACGTGGACGTCAATCACGTACATACAAATACGCGTTAACTGTCGTTGACGTTGCAAGTAGATATGAAGAAGCAGAACCATTATCAACTAAAACAGTATCTGAAGTTGCATCTGCGTTTGAACGAATTTATCAACGAGGACCTTTGCGATGGCCACAGTTGCTACAAGTTGATCCTGGCAAAGAATTTCTTGGTACAGTGTCATCGCTGATGAGAAAGCATAATGTCAAAATCAGACGATGACACACGCAATTCATCATGATCAGGCAATAGTTGAACGATTTAATCGAACACGCGCTGAGCGGTTATTTGGATATCATTATGCAAAGGAAATAATTCAGAGTAACATGAGATCTCCTGAATGGGTTGCAAGATCACCAAGTGTGATAGCTGCGTTAAATAATCAAATTACTCGTGCAACTTCTATGAAACCTACCGTTGCAATTACAAAGAAACATATACCTGTACAACCACGTGACTTTTCAAAACAGCCAGTGGTAGGTATTGTGACTGTCAGATATTTATATGAACCCGGTGAACTTGAAGGGGTAAAAAAGAGCAACTGATCCTATCTGGAGTGTGACTACACATAAAATTTCTAGCTTGGTTAGATCCACTGGTAAACCTGCAATCTACAGACTAGATTCAACTGCTCCTCAGCGTGGATTTGTACGCGAACAATCACAAGTAATTCCTGAAGACACGCAATTACCACCGCGTTCACTTTTGTAAACTGGCGCCCCAACATCGATTACATTCAAGACAGGTCAGCATCACATTTTCGCATGTGTGACCAAGACTACTATTAATTCTGTTTACGGTGAACTGTCTTGGATTATTATTCGAATATTCCCATAACATATCACAATTACAACATGCGCAATGATTATTCTGTCGTTGTTTTAGTGTTATAATAAGTTCAGCGTCGATATCAAAGTCGCGATTATTTTTTTTTGCTCACATTGCTTATAACCAAATACTTTTTTTCTTATTACGCCAACACCTTCGGTGTCGCTAGCAGTTTGATAATTATTTTCTGTAATATTCATAATAACCCTGTGCAGTTGAGATATTCTTCTGATTCGAGACACTGCGAGATAAACTAAATTTGACCATTCGATTCTATCATCGACAATTAAAATATTTGTATCAATAATAGT
Organism: Megalonaias nervosa; assembly: GCA_016617855.1. Classification (NCBI taxonomy): domain Eukaryota; kingdom Metazoa; phylum Mollusca; class Bivalvia; order Unionida; family Unionidae; genus Megalonaias; species Megalonaias nervosa. The sequence continues at coordinate 68,490 of JAECUM010012099.1, forward strand.
TAGTCCTTGTGACGAATGAATCGTTATAGCATATCCTAATTTCCATGGAGTTTTATCCATGACCAACGCGCTCTCAACAACATCAACATCAACTAAAACAATATCATTTAACACAAGATTTTGTTTTTCATTTGTTCCTGGAATCTCAACATCAACATTCTGTCGTCGAGTATCTGCTTGGCGATAACACAATGGTACAGATAGATTTGAAAAATTTTCTTTATGTAAAAAATAATTTCTCTTGCAATTCATCACGAACTATCTTTCTACTCGCAACTATTAAATCATTTGGTCTCCATAAATTCCAAAAATTATTCACAGGAGTTTCCGGAATTATTTCACGCATTATATCACATTGTATTCTATCTGGCTGTAGTTTGATTAATCTTTTAAATTCTCTCAGGAGTTCATCAATAGCTCTATGATTGTCAGTTATCTCCTCATAGTAATCCACAAATGTTTTTAACCACTCGTGTGGAGACTGCCCAACAAAAGATTCCGGTTGACCATGATCGCCGCACATTATCACAGCAGTATTCGCTGTCAGTAACCAATCAAGAAATATTTTTAATGTTGCTAACGATACCGTACAAATTTCATCCCAGATGATAATCCGGGGTATATATTTTTCACCCATTCGCTCAGGTGTCAACATATCCCCGCATCATCTGAAGAAACTATGATAAGTTTGAGATTTTACTCCTCGTTCAATTATTTCTCTGGCTAGTCTGTGTGTAGGTGTCAGCACAATCATATCAACGGAGTTCTTCAAACTCCGACGAAACAATTCAATGGCACGTGTTGTTTTTCCAGAACCTCCAGACCCATTGAGATAAACGGTTTTATGTCTGGCCACAGGATCAAACACAGATGGTGCTGATGATTTTAATATTTGATTGTCATTGCTGTAATATATTTCCTTGATTTCAACGTCTGCAGATGCGGAATAGTCAAGTATATTTTCCTGTTTTATTCTCCATGATCCCCATTCGTCATTGCCGAGTAGCGGTTTTAGCAAATCTGTATACGCTTTATTTATATAAAATGAATCCGTGGCAACTCTGACCGCGTAACGAGGGAATCTGTTTATCATCGATAATAAATTTATGGAAACGTAAGCGAGCATAGAAGAACTAAAATGAGTGAATTGCGGTGACTTATCATCAATATAACTTACGATTGTACCTAATTTAGTTCTGGTTGATAAATAAGCATTACTCCGACTCACAAATGTATTTTTTTCCGTTGTATCAGCAATTATAAAATCGAGTTCAGCATCGTCCATAATTAATCTTGTACATATTCGTTTATGGTCATATGATCCTTCTTGAGTAAACTTACCGATTATTTTCCTACCAAGATCTTTTGCAATTTTATTTTCATAATCAATCATATCAGGATTTTCATCACCTGACTCTGTCAGGGAATATTTCTTTTGTTGTGGTAACCAAACTTGTTTCTGCGGACGATACGATATAATGGCTTCGTTTACGTTCAACGACATTAAAATTCCAGTATCAAGCATGTATCTTAATAGTACTATTGGAGGCCAATATTTTTCTGAGAAATGTCTTCCAAACCAAACATATATAATCGGATGCAGATTTTCTGCAAACTCAAATGGCTCTATACAAGCAAATCCAATTAAGTCAAAATTTGGTAAGAGTCCGTTTATCGCAACTCTGGTCATCTCGTGTGTGGGATGTCCGAATCTTTTAAAGTATTCAGAACATTCTCCGTATCCAAGAAAACTTCCAGGATAACACGCTACCATATCAACCGATATAATATCGCTATAATCGTATTTAGTATTCCACAACCCGCCGTGTCCGTATTCGACAACTGCGCTGGACATCAGCGAGAAATTCTAATCGTGTCGGTTTCCATGACTTTTTCTCCTGAGCAGCATGGGCAGCAACCGATGGAAGGGTGAAAATAATTGTTCAACTTCGACTTCGTCCTTGACATCGTCAAGGGGGGTGGGGTATATTTCCGAGCAATATTTTCATTGCATCGTGGAGTGATTCTTCACGATAAATTTCACTGTTAGATCGTACAAACTGATCATAATATATGGATTCTGAACTTCGAAATAACCACACAGACACAGGGTCACTCTTACTAATATCATTGATAAGGTCAAATATATAATCGCTGTAAAATTTAACTATTCTATCTCGTGGAAGTATTGTTACCGCGGACGTGGATGCATGTGCGTTATGATCAATGATCGTTATAGGAGCTCCTCTTGATGTATATTTCGACTCATACAAAATCTCTCCGTTTAGTGTCTTCACTGTTATTGGGAATTTTAATTTCTTTTCCAGTTTAGAAACGTCGCTGATAGATGCTCCGGTATCTTTAACTGTTTCTGCCCAATTATTTATTTTTTACATCTTAGATCTGTTAAACCGTTTCCGCGTATTGCTTTTGAGAAATGTTCTATAACTCGCTCAGCTACGCAGTTTAGCCCCCGTGACATAGTCACGGACGAAGTCAACGAGGACAATTTCATTGGTTTGAGATTATTAACGCTAGGTTTATCATTTAACGGATATATCGCATAAACAACTGCAGTTACAGGATACTCTCATTCATAATACGGTTTATCGATACCAGTCAATGTTCCTGGTTTGGATTTTTTATTTAATATAACAGTATTATTTCCAGTATGAAGTCGTACAGGGTCACGTTTATCACGGATAATCCAAGTGTCTTCATCTGTCTGCACAATAAATTTTACCAGAATAATATATCGCTGATTGTCGAGATAGTTAATAATATTTCTTCCTCGTTCGTCATGCATTCTGACATCTACAACACCGCTGGTGTCGGCAATAATTCTGAATGTTGACCAAGTATGAGCCGCACCATCGTTGCGAAATTCTTTCTTGGCTTCACGGATACGATCAGTTATATCGCTATTTATCAAAGATAGATTTTGCATTGAAAAACTAAATTTAGATTTTGGTAGTTTGTCAAGATCGAATCTTGCTCTGGAATTTTCAATTACGGATAATCTCTCAAATTTCTCCATGCTATAATTAAGGCAAATATATGTTTAATTAGATTTTAATTATATATATAATGATACAAGCAAAGAACAAATACAGGTGGTTAATGATAGGATTTTCTCTTCCTTGTAATAAATCATGCGTAAATGAATTCTGTAGTCACCACATGCAAAGTTTTCGCAAAGGGAGTATAGGACCAAAACCAAGCTTACGATGCGGTGTTGGAGTCAGAGGAGAAACACGGTTATGTGTGCTGAAACGATATTATGATAAAAAAAATCTAACGCCCTGATATCTCCCATAAACTCCGCTGAAGACTATCTCGCCAGGTTTCACAATAATCATTTAGACAAATAATATTAGTATACAAATGAAGCAAAACGAATTTGTGAAGCATCCCATTATCAAGAATTATGAAGCATCCAGAGATGGTATCATCAGAAACTGCAGATTAAAGAAATCAGTCGGTACTGACAATGGTACTGGTTATCTCAGATTCCGTGTTGGGGATAAAATGTGATATTCACATAGGTTCGTGTTTGAGTGTTTCCATGGACTGATAGAAAATGGACTTGTAATCGATCATATTGATCGAAATCGGAAAAATAATAATTTATGTGACCTTCGAACTGTTACGCAAAGTCAGAATTGTAAGCTTGGTGAAACCGGTTTGCACAAAATGTTTGAAAAAAGGGCTATTAAGTCTGTAAATGTGGAGACAGGCCAAGTAGATATATTCCCTTCCATAAATTTAGCAGCTTAATACTTCTATATTTACCCGAGTCAGGTACAACAAGTTGCAAATAATATACACAAATCGGCATTTTCGAAAAAAATTAAGCAAAAGATCAAATTTAAATATCATACACATGAAGGGAATGTTTGATCATGATACTGAATCTACATAAAAATTTGCCTGAATTTGATAACGGATCTCCACATTTTCGTAATAAATATGATTATATGTGGAGATCCGTTATCAACGATAGAGGTCTCAGATTCGCTAAATAACCGTTCTGTTGCGGCCCATAAAAACCACCATTAGTGAATACTAAATAATTTTTCACGTCTCCACGTCCTAACAAGGAATCACGTTTAATATCATATATGTGAAGCGAGATAACTCCATCATCGCTGATAGAGTAACTGAGCAGTTATCTTCGTTGGTATTGCAGTCTGATCGTAATGTCTCTCCGGTCCAGTAATTGTGTATATATCTCAACTATGTGGAAGTATTAATTGCAGAAAATACATATTATTAATGATTTATGCACTTTCCTTAAACAAAACATAGAAACCTCAACCGTGATATTATCACGGGACAGATAAATCTATTATTCAACTGTGCGAATGAACAGCAGACATATACATGTGTACATAACTGCCTCACACGCAGACTGCACTATACTGAATGAATGTAGTAGGTGGAAAGGACTAGAATATATACAATCTTCAGAATCAGACGTAATGCGGAAAGTATACATTTCTATGAAATATGTATATTTTCCGCAAATATCAGACGAATCACGGGACAGATAAATCTATCATTCAACTGTGCGAATGAACAGCAGACACAGACTGCACTATACTGAATGAATGTACACAGCTCTGTAGTAGGCGGAATGAACTAGAATATATACAAATCCTCAGAATCAGACTTAAACTGTTCTACTATGTGTTTTGATGATGCGGAAAGTATACATTTCTATGAAATATGTACACTTTCCGCAAACATCAGACGAGTCACGGGACAAATAAATATCCTATCTCTGTTTGCCAAATCCCGTTATAATGAACCGGTATTGAGTAAATGTACACAGCTCTGTAGTAGGCGGATAGAAAAAGAATAATATCGATCCAACGCATTTACTAACACAGTTCTGTTAGCCTGAGAATACAGTATTTTATCCTTGACTTAGTCAAGGGGCAGAAATGGCTGAAATGTGTAAAATTGCAGATTTTCGCGATTTATTTTATTCAGAAATCTGGTAGTATATAATAATCACAGAATCTGGTGTATATACTTATCATCCTTGACATAGTCAAGGCTAGGTAACTATATAATTATTTCTGAAACGTATATTTATAACTAAAGCTCATAGTGTAGTGGTTAGCGCTTCTGACTCCCGTGATGTAATCACGGACTCGAGGCCCTTGGTTCGATTCCCCGTAACGGACACATTGTCGGGGGTGGCGATCCGATGTCAATTTTTGTAATATAATTGGGGACGTTCCCCTGTGTACACCTCCTCTCGCCACGTCAACCAACGTGGTGAATGTGTTTTGCACTCGCCCGGGGTTTGTTTATGGGGGGGGGTGTACATGAAAATTGGAACTCCCTAAAATAAACAGCAGGGTTATGTGAGCTCGTGACCTTGTGACCTCACTGAAGGGTACCCCACACAAGGACATTCAGAAAGAATGTTAGCCGGACGAAAAAGCCTCATAAGGTGCCTGTGGGTCATAAGAGAGACCTTAACCATGAAGAATACCTTAACCAAATGAAAAAAAGCAAAAAAGAAAGAACTCTTAGGACCTTATGGTAAAGTCTTTACTGGCAACGAAGGGACTCCGTGGAATGATAGACCGATCATCATAGCTGTTGTTTATTTTTGTATTTATTATATCTTTATATATTTATATTAATTCAGAAATATATTTTTATTTATATTATATTATATTATATTATATTATATTATATTATATTATATTATATTATATTATATTATATTATCTTATATTTATTCAGAAATATATTTTCATTTATTTATATTTATTCAGAAATATATCAAAAATATGTTTTTATTAATTCATAAATATATTTTTATATTATTTATATTATATTTTTATTAATTCAGAAATATATTTTTATATTTATAAATGTTTATTCAGAAATATATCTTTATATTAATTCAGAAATATATTAACTCAGAAATATATTTTTATATTTATAA
>JAECUM010012100.1:0-72854 GCA_016617855.1 Megalonaias nervosa
TAGATGTATTGTATGCCCTGATTACATACATATGCACGTATTACCTACATACATACATACATACATACATACATACATACATACATACATACATACATACATACATACTTCGTGATGTCTTCATAGTAATATTAGAAAACCTTAAGTGGTATTAACAGTCTGCTATGTAATTAAAGCTGACATTATATCAATCGAAGTGATAATCAAGTACCGGAAAATAAAATGAATGCAAAATGAGTAGAGGTAAAGGTGCTAGGCTACCAAAGTGGTTTTAGTTGCTATTGCCATGGATGTAATTATGGAACTCTCGAAAGATAATATTGTCGCCAGGAAATTTTTCCTGCGTCTCTTATAATTAAGATCATTCACTATTTACCGTTTCTATCATCATCGTCATTATTATCATTGTTATCGTTATTCGTGATTCTTAGTATATTATTATTATTATTCTTATTATTATTATTAATATTATTATTATTATTATTATTATTATATGTGGAAGTAGTATTAATAGTAGTAACAGCGATATTAGAAATATTGCTAGTAGTAACAATAAGAGCAACTTCGCGTAAATTAGCAGATACGTTTTGGAAGGTATTTCGGCTAGTTTGATGGAAATTTATCCCAAACTTGTTATGAAGTGGCAAATTGACAGACCAATACTACACTAAATTGACTGATATCAGGATAGGCTTTTGCTATTTCAGTTTCCTTTCACTGCAGTAACTAAATTTCTTGTTCATGTTTTGTTCCTTCGTTTTACCACATGTGTGATTAAATTTAGTCAATAGGCTGTGAATTCAGAACACCAAGACCGTATTACTTATTTGAAGTATTAAAGTGAGCACATCATTCAGTCTTGGTGCTAGGCTTTTCAGAATAGCATTCTCATTTTTGGCCAACTTTGGTTGAAGCTAATTGAGGTCTGAAGCATGTTTTTGTTGCAAATGTTACTCATTTCTTACCTTTGCCTGACACCAGTTTTAACTTCAAACAGCATAACCCTGGCAAGCTGGATGTTTGGCAGTTATCAGAAACTGTGCAATGTTGACTTTACGTAAGGAGCAGATACATTTCAGACTAAGAATCTTTCTTAATTTAAGAAACGTTGAAAGCAATGAATACTTGTTTCCAATATAAAATATTTTCTACGTGAAAATAGAGAAAAATACAAATAGAAACATTGATGAAATATATATCAGTTGTATTTTGCACCGTCATCATCACGGTATTTAGATGTTTGAATCTTTGAAAGGCAGCATAAGAGTCCTTTGTCCTCATCTCAAAAGCATCGATGTTTTCATTTATTTTTGAATACAAGTGTTAACAGTGACATAGGAAAGAAACAATATTCCAAATTGAGCCTGCACGAAGTGAAAAGGAACACAAAAGAGCTAACTGAACGTCATATTGAAGCAGGTGATCTATGCGATGCTGTGACAACCCTATACGATTCTGATCAAAGATCTCGCGTAGCCTCACAATGAAAAAGATGAAATGATGTCAAGCTGTAAATATGCTGGAATGGGTTGACCTATTCGATTATGTACATTAATACGTGAACTCGCTGACCTAGGCGAAGTAACCAAATGACGCATAGTTGTCATCCAAATTGGCGATAATCAGTATATCTGTGTGTTCAAATACGAAAAGTGTTGTCTTACTCTGTAGCATTTCCAAACAATTCAGCTGCGACACACATCGAAATACTCGTTATGTTTTCGGAATATCTTTCCGAATTTGGTCAAATTCAAGTAGAGTTTATTGTAGTACGAGACCACATAATCGCATGTTCAATAGACGAGCAGGAGACGTACACTGGGTAAGAGATAGTATGTCTAGTTTGGTCATACACATAAAATGGAACGAGTGTTCTTACATTGTTTTAGAAAGTAAATGGTCGTGAAGCTTGAAAGAAAACGTGTATGACTTGCTATATGTGGTAAGAAAATTTTGCCCGAACCTAAGTATTGCTAAATAGTCAATTTAAATGTGTTGAGCATTTATGTCGAAAGTTATTAATCACCGTTAATGAAAATAAACATGTACACACAATATATTAATTTTATTCATTTATTTATTTATATTAAATATAACATTTCTTCCTTAGGACAGTCTGTTTGATTCATAAAACTATATTACCTTTTAACATGTAGTCATGAGTCGTTGTGCAATACCAGCGACATACCAGTCAAACGTATATTTGTTGAACTGGTTAATTGCAATAACTTAGAAGTCCTGATTTTTCATGAAATAGTTTCAATTTTTGTATGCCTGTAATATTGGCGATTCAATAAAAAGAGTGCATCTATTCGATGCCTAACTATAAGGCGTTAAACTATGATTGCATGAAGAATTGCATTAAGCCATTGTTGTCCTGATCATCAAAAGAACAAAACAGCTGTCACCATTTCATCCTCTAAACAGTATTACTAAAGCAAACTATAAAATTTGTGCAACAATTACTACAATATTATACCCTTAATAAAGATTACTCTACAAACCTTTCGCGTACTTTGTGTTCTTGTTTTCTAAAAATATAATTAAAAATATAAATTTATCTTAACGTTCCAAACAATGAATCAATCTAGCGGATATTTAAAGCTCTTTGGGAAAGTAATATTCATAATGTTCCTCCTCCTTCTCCTTCTTATTCTTTTCCTTCTTTGTCTTCTTCTTCTTCTCCTTCTTCTTCTTCTTCTTCTTCTTATTATTATTATTATTATTATTATTATTATTATTTTTATTATTATTATTATTATTTTCAGCATATTGTCCATGTAAGTATCTCTTGTCATTATTATTCAGATATGTTTTTAACATTCTGAAAAAGACAGCAAATAATGCAGTATTTCATTTCATTTGTATACGATTTAAATATACAAGGCCATTTCAATATTTATTGTATACAACTCTAGTCAAGATGCTCATAAATCTGAAACTCGCTTATTAATTTTGTGTGATAAATTGTACTTCTTTCATTTTTAGTTGCTTTTATATATTAGCAAATATTCGCATTGTAACTGTTAATTTTCAAAACAAGTATATATATTTAATGAGATCAAACTAAAATGTATATCTTGCTGTCGTCAAAGTGCTAAGCTACGAACATAAACTCTGAGTTCTAAAACAGTTCTCCGAATTACATTTAAGACATATTTTCATATATTGTAGCAGGTCTGATTGTGTACATCGACCAACAGAATATAAACTTGTCACTATTATAGAATCTGAACGTTTAGTTCAATATTTTAAAAACATTGTCATGCTAAGGAAAACAGACACTTATTTGCACGTCTTTCTGAAAGATTGTCCTCACAATGTTATTGATAACATAGTGTTCTCTAAGATATAAGTGTTTTGTTTTATTGAAGAAACACATATTCTAAAAGTATAAGTATTCTTCAAGTGGTATTGTCTTTAGATAATCGAATTCAAGCTAAACCGATCACATTTACATTTTAGTCGTGTACTGCAAAGATGCTGTTGCCAACTTAGAAGAACCAGCTTCGATCACATGCAGTCTGCTGTTCTGCAATAACTCATTTTCTCTCTCAATAAAACATTCTGAAGAAACTCTGTTTATCCATAACAATATCACTGGTAGTATTTCTCAGCGGTCAGACGATATAGACATACAAATTTCGGTTACACGTGGAGAAGCAGAAGTAACTGTTACATTGAATAAAACTAACTGCAACCACAGTGGAGAGTATATAATCATACTTGATAGAGGAGACTTCATCGATCGTGCAGACCTAACTTTCAAAGGTAAATAAGAACTACGGTATTTAATTAGAACATGTATTTTTCGTCTAAAACAACGATGCTCGGAAAATATAGGATCTGCTGCACAAACATTGCTATAAAAGAATTAATTCAATAGAATTTTGCTTAAGGTCTCGACAAATAGTACGGAATGCAAAAATGCATTGGTATCAAAGCTATTATTTTATAGTGTACCTGTTATGTGAGATTTAATTTTCTAGAAGTTTCAAGTAAACTTTTGAAGTAAAAATGATATCAAATTACGAAATATTGACTTCTAAATTGTTTTCATACAACAGGAATTTTGCTCTTTCTAGAGGTACAGATTTTCATAGTAGTTGCCATAGATTATAAATCAAGATACCAGTCTTTACTTGAGTCGATCACTTAAATCTTAGACCACCAAAGGCTTTCCAGATATACTTTGCTCTTAAGAAATAATAATTTTGTTTGCAGTTCCTCCCCAAAAGCCTACACTCCTGTTGCCGCAATCGATAGTGGCTTTTACACAAGCGACTATAACCTGCACCGGTGAACAAGGAGTTCCACGACATAATATGTACATGGAAGCAATGTTTGGCGGGGGCAATTTCACTAAGTATGAAAATACAATGTTGACCACAGACGAGAAGAACTGTAGTAGTATTGGTACCCTGGTGATGAATTTTCTTGCTGTAGAAAAATGGCAAGGTGCTCGAGTTCGATGCGTTATTGGAGACAACATTTCATCAAGACTGGAGTCAGACATGTATGAAATCAGCACTACAAGCTCTGGTATAGTATCTTGCATTTTCAGATTGATAAGAATATGCCTTTCTGAATAATAGTTAACTTACGCATCTGTATTAATATATCCCATCATTAATAGTAATGCTCGTTACAACCATCTGATGAAATTAAATATAGCTCACCGTCAATGATGACAAACGAAAAATAAATTAAAAATATACAATACAAAATATCTGTAACTTCTATACCAGAAGACAAATAATAATTGTATCTTAAGCTGGCTTTGTCAACTCTGTTAAGGCTTTTAAATTCAGGTTATCAACTATTGTGATTTCCAAGATTTCCTATTTCCTGTTTTCTTTATATTTTCCTTTTTCCATGCTAGATACATTTACATCTTTTGTGCATCAAAAGTGTACGATCAAATTATTTTTCCTTTGTAGATCACACCAAATGTAACACTCCATAATATCGAGAAAAATTAATTTGAAACAAAATATGTTAAAGCTAAGTTGTGCAAAAGAGGTCCAATGATGAAACTTGTGAATATAATGCCTAATGAATTATGTGTTTTTAATATCTTGCAACATTTTATAGCAGAAATTAAATCTTTATTAATTAATTAGATTTTCCCATCTTTTATAAACGGAGCATTTGAAATAGGAGAGAAAGTTTCAATATATGTTACGCATGCAATACTCATAACGTCATTTAAATAAGGTTTAGTTTTATAATGAAAACAAGATGGTGCTGATTTCAATATACCTGATCTTACACTTGCCACGATTTGTTCCATGTTTCCTTCAGATAGTTTTTAAACAGCTTGCCTTCGGTAAGGCTCTATCACTTGTGCATTTACTTCTGAGATTTAACTATTTCTGTTTAAAACACACATGAATTTCATTCTTATTTCCTTTCTGTATCGTCTTGCTTCGTACTGTTCATTTTTGAAACACATTGTTTAACAAGTCTAAACTCTCGAATATGTTTGCATGCCCTTCTGCCATCAACAGGATGTGGAGGACTCATTTATGTTTGACAAAGTCTGAACAAAGATCATGTCAACTTTGTGTACGTTTGTTTCTACTATTTATTTGAGTATTATTTTTCCACTTTGTTCATTGTGGTCGACATAACCTTCACTATTAGAATCGTATTCAAGTTCTCCGTTGTTCTTAACATCGTTGATAACACTGCGATCAAAGTCTCCCATCGTGAGAGCATCGAGACTGCCATACGCATATCTTTAAAACTTTGTCGCAAGAGTGTGGGTCTTGCCTGCAAATTTCCGTTGTGCATGAATATTGCATATTGCTAATACTGTACAATGAGTGTTTTTGACCTCATAACACACAGTCTCTCAATGTTTGATCACATCCACATGTTTATAGTTGATTCGTCTCCAGCCAGTGAGTATAATTGTCCAAATTTAACTACCAGCTCAGTTGATGTTTGACTGACGTGTATACAAAACACTTGCAGCCGAATGAACATGGAAGTATGTTTGCTATTCTTGACTTTTACATAATCTTGTTCATCCGCCTATGTTGGTGCATGAATATATCCGTAATGCATTAGGATGCTTATCCATATGAACTTAATGCATAGCATCTAAAAACTTTGTTAATGGATCTCATGGACTGATTGATCAACTTTCAAACACATTTCTAGTTTGGTTTAGCTATTCGCTAACATCATCTTAGCACCTGAGGTCTCTTCTACTAACAGTATTAGTCCTTTCTTGCTTTTATTCACTCAGCACGTACGAATGTTATTGAAGCGATACAACTAATTGGTCTGTTTAGGCAGTAACGATTTATTTGTTGAAGATTATTATGTGAGAAATATTTTCAAACTCCATCGCTGAATATATTTATATATTTTATTCTAAGCTGACGAAAATCTGCTGTATTACTGAACGTGATTTTTATTCCTGCGTATGCCTAGTAATTATAAAACGTTGATTTATTATCTGGCACAAAAGATCAATGTAAACTCGACTAATGTAATATTTGACTTTAGTAGATGCGAAAATATTATAATAGGTAGATACCCTATGACTACAACAGGTTGACCTGTATCATGTTTATATGTGTCAAGCGTCCAATATAAACTCATTAATTCAATTCCGTTGATTAATTATTCACTATAAGCTTCCAATGTAGAATTCGACTACTATAATATGATGATCCTCAAAAACATGTGGGTTATAGTGTTTTCCAATGTGGAGCACCAATGGAGGGTAAATTTATTGTGACTCAAATGCGACCCTAATCCTTACTTGTGGACTAATTTGACTATCTGCTGCAAGCATGTTGTAAAATAAGTAGAAAATATTTAACAATTGCAACCATCACTTAAACATTATTTTACAATAATAACGATAAACATTAATTGTACCGCACGAGCGCAGTCAAATGTGCAGTATTTGTAGCCTAATGTTGCATTGGTAGGCAGTTTTGCAACGATGGACCAAACTACATAAGTGACTTATTTAGAGCATTTAGGGGTTGCTGCACATGTTTTTTATACACATACATAAACCTGTTCTAGATCAAAGTAGAACAGCGAACTAATTTATTAGTTTTTGGGCTGTTTCGATGAATTCATTGCGCAACGTATTTGCAGAATATTATTCAAACGCTATTTCGTACCATTAACGTAGCAATATCAGCGACTATTGATTGAAAGCTACAATGTATTTAAATATCATTAAAAGTTTGAACTGAATTTTAAAGTCTCGTTCTACTATAGAATAGGTCATCCTTCTAAACTGTTTTTTGACGAGATCTTATATTGTTATCCCCATCACTATATAAGATATCGCAATACACTATCTCTGTCTGCACGCATGGTTCTTTACCAGATAAAATAGCTAACTATACATATATATTGTAATTCCTGTTATACCTTAACTGTGTACAAATTTCTTTCCTTCACTTTCGATGTTTATAAAATGTTGCCATAGCACCAACAGAAATAATTAATATTTGGTCTACATTTATGCAGATAATATAATATTATTTTTATAGGCTACTGAGTATGGTTATTTTTACACATTTAGAGACCAATATGTTTAATTGAATGCAAAATATACACCATGCTGAAAAAAGAACTCAATAAGAATTGCTTTGTTTCTTTCCGAAAACATAACGTGGTATTTCTTTATTTGTTTCATCTTTGACACTTCTTCGCTTTAAAATATTGCGAAAAACATCAAGTTTATTTTGCTATTAAAGATAATCACTTTTGATTAGGTATGCCGACTGTGCAACCCTCCTGTCATCGCCGTTTTGAATCTGTGATAATCACACGTTGCATTGTTTTCTTCTGCTCTTTTAACATTACTAAGGAAATGAACATATCGCATTGTTGTCCATAAAAGACCATCGGTAGTGCATTGACTTTGGTTTATTTAGCATTGCTAGCAAAGACAACTGAAATGAAACATATACGTGGCAGAACTAATGATTGAAGATTTGGTTTCGGTCACATTGTTACCTCTGCTGCTTTCTTCGATCTAGGTTATACCACCTGGTTGTGGGCTATGAAGTGTTTCATTCAATTTTATTTAACTGACTAGAATAAGTTTTGTAGTCTTAATTTTATTTTAAGCTCATATCCGTATACGCTTACTTTTTCATATGTTCCTTATTTTCTTACAAAAAGCAGTGTAATTAAACATATAGTGCACGTTAAAACATTGGGTTAATTTGAACGACATTAATTTTTTAATACTAAACACTTTTCCTTCTTAAAATTTAATGAACCTCATTGGTCACGTGGCCGCAAAAACTATACTTAGATTATATCGCTTCTTCTGTAAACACAAATACGTTTCGAGACTATTCTCTCTACAATCTAAGCCAAAGGACCATTATGTGTTTCCAGAAATTGCTCTACATTACAATCCTCACATCCCATGCACTATGTTTTGTTTCTACTTTTATTTTTGTCACTAGTTTATTTCATTATATTGTTTTAAAAGTCCCCGACTGATATTTATCTTTTTGGCACCATACCAATATTATATGGATGAAGTGTACCTCTTTTCCTTTTCACCCATGAAGTACCGTGATAAATAAACAAAAACAAATTTTCAGAAACTATGCATTAACAATGCATGCGAGTTACACCGATATTGCAGGTACATTTGCATATATGTATGGTCATGCTGCCTATGTTGTCATGATGGTACAGTTTTGTTTGTTGCTCTGGAATAACGTTATGAAAGGCTCCAATCACACAAACCAACCATCATTTTCCGGTCAAGATATGAATGTCATTACATTAGAGTGCTTGGTTTGCTCTCTTTCGACTTGCAAAAGAACATAAATCTGAGTGTTCGTTGTTACAACGTTTGACATCAACGGTGGCTGATGACGCACATGTATTTCCTTTTAATCACAATGGTGCCTTTCTTAAAATATCCTATCCTGCATACTCTTTCTTACACAAATAATGTTAAAGAAGTGGCTGAATGAGATGGCTGTCGTCACTGTTGAATGATTAGGTTATTTGCAGTGTATTAATTCAGATGTAAGGTTGTTAATGAGGGCAGTACAAATTCCAATTCTAAAAACGCCTTAAAGGCGATGCCTACCTAAGACAAACAAGAAGTATAATCTATACTTTGAGGATTTCAAGACGTGACACACACACACTCATATATATATATATATATATATATGCCTGCGCCAGCAGCAGCAGCAGCAACGCCGCCCTATATATATATATATATATATATATATATAATGACTCAATGTTAAGTTTTTTGAACTGACAATGCCGTTTGACCTAATGTTATAACTCTCTTTTAAAGAATGTATTTTGAATCAAAGAAGTGCCGTGTTATGTTTGCTGCTTGTTTTAGTCTATTTGTGGGTCCCGTATAGTCTAGTAGTCGGGTTGGTTTACGTTGTATGAGAAGCAACTACATCTGCGTGAAAAGCTCCCATCTGCCATATCTCCTGTAATACCGTTATGTAAAAATGTATATTAATGGTCTGACTTAAAATGTGGTTTCTCTATATGTGAGTTTTTAAAGTATATACTACAAATCAATAGATGTGTGTGGCACTAATTGGTATGACTTTTTATGCAGTTTCTCTAATACACGTTTGGGGCTAACGTCGGCCGAGTGGTCTAATACACTCTCTTTCACATACTGAAACCTCTCCTCCGCCTGTATTCTTGTTTCGTCTCGGGCATCGTGATTATTTGAGAAAGCCTGACAGAAAATACCAGTGGGTCTGCAATTCTTCTAGGAGTCTTTCCGTATTCTTCTACGACTAAACATAAAGCCCGCCATGTGTGGCCATTTCATGTGCTGAAAATGGCGTTAAACCCTCCAAAAGGAATAGACAGCATTTAGTCGACTTATTTATGATTATAATGAGGATGACTATCATGACCATGATGATACTGTTTATTATTATTATTATTATTATTATTATTATTATTATTATTATTATTATTATTATTATTACACCTACACTTGTTCTTATTCAAGGTTCACTGCCAGTGTAATTTTAAAATTGGGATTTATTGGATTCCAATCAAGCCATATATATGTTCCATATTTAGGAAGTGCAGAACAAATATTGGCTCTATATATAATATTAATTTGCTGCATTATAAACGGTGAGTAAAGGTCAAACTGAAACAATATTTGCTGTATAACCTACCAATGCCGTCTTTAAATATAATCTAAACTAGGTGACCAAAATTATGTTGTCAATGATAACCAAATGACGAAAATAAGTGTACAATTTAGTCTGCTACATCCACATCAGTTCTGTGCAACAGTACGTCTGAGTGAAATCACCGTCTGGGGATGACCATTGCGCCCGTGCGCAACAAGAACAAGCTAGTGAAGAAAGGAAGTATATTATATTCCTATAATCGAGCCGCAAGTTTCGCAACTGATTACTTTTATAAATATGCTTTAATTTCAGATATGTTAATTCACAATACTTGATGTCTTATCAGAAAAACTTGTGATTTACCATTTCACCTACGTCGTCACGTTTTAATGATTTCAAATAGCATAACTTGTATAGTCGTTCATATGTTGTTATCATATATGCAATCACAGTAGAATATATACTCCTCATTTCAAGTTCACGATTAATTAATACTTTTAACATTTATTTAATCAACATTCAAATTGTATCCGAATATGCAAATTTTTCAATTAATTTTTGTACATGTGCTATAATAGCAAGAGGCGTTTGATGTTACTTTCAACATGCAATAGGAAAATCACACATACCGCACTTCATGACAACATCCCATACACTTAAAATAAGGTGATTAATTAAAAATAACCATCCGTTTAGGTCATCATTTGACACAAACCTGAAATGTTCGATTATAAATTAGTTTCAATTTGGATAAAGACTCATGCGCATAAAGCTATTCAAAGTGAATATCCATTTACATCTATCAACACATAGTGTTAACAACAAAAATCTGTCTTTTATCAATTTAAAGCAGCCTTTTGTCTTGTCTTAATTTATATAGGTGTCAGTATTTCTCCAAGTGAAATTACCGGGTTCATAAATGATACGGTGCAAATAAACTGTACAGTTACGGGTATTTTGAGCAACGATTCCGTCATCATATCGAGATTCGTGCCCACGTTTCAGGGAGAGGAAATATTGTCCAATCTAGCCATTGGCAATTCAACCAAGAACAACATAACTGGCATACATTTTAGTACCACTGTTTTATCAGAGAACGACATGATAATTCACATATTCATCAACTTCCTCCAGTGCAGAGATGGTGGAACATACTACTGTAAAACCGGAAACAGGACGGCAACCACATCATTGGCGATATGGAGTAAGTATACAGTGATTCTGAACATTAAAGGCACACATTGCGACAATATTGTTTCTTTCTTCTGCATGGAATTAGATACTTTTGTCATTGTCTACTTCAACATTAAATGGGGAATGTAATATTTTCGATACAGATTAATCACTAAGCCCAAATATTTGTTGCATGATAACATAATGGTCAGAAATTGTGATTTGATGTGCAAATGCAACTAGTTCTTTGCGGAGTCTAGTACATGATACAATGTTTGCTTTAGATTGTTAAAACAGCAAAGCATTTTATAGCATGAATTCTTCAATCACAGATGCACCCAATTAATTCAATGTCCAGTTGAAGTTTGCAAATATTTCAGGTATCTTAATCGGATCGATTATATATCCACGTTTCAACTGAAACTCGATAATGTTCTCTGAGAATTGCTGATTGCATATTTTATACAAAACTGTATTGACACGTTCAATTTTTAGATCGATATCAATGGCAAGGTATTATTTTGTAATATTTTGATTTTTGTTTTCAAAACGTTGCCAATTACAACAATTGTCAACACTATTTGAGACCGAAATTTATTGAAAATGGTCTGATATTAAACCGTACCATTGATTTTTAAGAAGAGCACTACTACTTGTAAAAGAAACGATACAGGAATCACAATGGCTTTTACTGCAACCACATATTGTTCTTTCATTATTATTCGTAGTGGTAGTAGTTTTAGTTGCAAAAGTAATATAATAATATAAAAGAAATATGTTCCAAAACACAGGTAAACCTGATAAACCTAGTCTGATGCTACCGCTGGATGTTGTGAGTGATGGATATAATCAACTCGGAGACCCCTTTGTCTGCAAGGGAAATATAGGTTACCCTGGTGGAAAAATACTTGCACTAATCAAAAGTAATGGAACGTTTAAAGAGATCCAGCCATTTAAAGTCAACCTGACTAAAGGGAATGTTTCCAATTGTCAGAAAGTTGATAAACTTGAGTTTTACCTAAACAAATTTACAACGGACCTACATAAATCTACCCTGCGATGTGTTGCAACCAACAACGAGACGCTACCTGTTGGCCAATCTGCTCCATATGATGAGAAAGTTCTTCTTCTTGTCCCGGGTACATTCATTGTAATCGGCCACTGTTTGATTTCCCTTAAATATTCATTATCCGCAACCAATAAGTGTTTAATGCATCTAAACCATTCTTTTCTACATAAAACTTAATGCCATGACACATCGTTTTCTCGCTCTTTCAAGCCACATCCACTTGGCTTGACATTGCTGCTAATCTGTTTCCCAGCATATGTCTCAAAATAATGTAATTATACGTATATTTTTGTCGCACGATTTTACGAACCAATGCATGCCCAGTTTCATTGTGTCTCGTGTATTAATCAAACCAAACTAATCAACTACGTCAAATGAGCAGATCCTTTACATCGGATATAGTATCCAAAAAATTTAAGATAAGAAAGTTAGTTTAGCTATGGACAATCACGTGTTAATTATACTGGAAATGTACTTTATCAAAAACTAAGAATGAAAATTTGTTTTTGGTTAGTTAAAAAGAAAAACAAATGCTCGATTTATAGTTTTCAGCGGCAATCATAGAGAGTATTATACCTATATTACGGCTGATCGCTAATTACATTTGATATCAGAATTTTTGTATCACTGCAGGAAGTACTTGTTATGGTATGGTGGACGGTTTGATTTTGCCATACCCATATCCATTTGATGACTGCAAGAAGTACGTATCTTGCGCTGGGAATCGCACCTTTGTGAGAAATGGTGGATGTATAGATGGAGAATGTTATTACACTGATACAAAACGATGTGAGCAGGAGCGAACAACTACTACAACTGTTCGTAAGTAGAAGCTGTATTTTCCGAGGAAACTCATCGATTACATAATTATCACAAAATGAAAAGTATTTGACAATGTCGGATCTGGTAAACTCATGGTAAATCATCAGCTGAGAGTATAAAAGCAACTGCATAGAAACGTTACAAAATGATTCCAAACTATATTTGATTTACATCTCACACACATAATATCTGCTTCATTACTTACAATAAAGGAACTTTGCATTGTGTTTTATGATTCCCTAAATTTTGATGCTCTTGGCATATACAGTACAAAAATAGGTAGCCAATATGTTGTTGCCAGTTTATTATTATCAAACTCTTATATACCAGTCCAAATGTGCATTTCTGATTTCTTTTTGTTCTTTCTCCTCAGCAACAACGACTACTCAGGCAACATGCCCATGTAAGTATAGCACACGTTGTGATTAAACTTCTGCTGATATATCACTATTTCTACTAAGGCTTAGGCTAGTACAACCCTAACTGCATGAAGAAGACTATAATATATTAAGATCATATTAAGCTAATAATAGGTTTTGCTATTGATTAAACTCGCATAATATAAGACATAATTATATAGTTAATGTATGAAATAGCTAAACATGTCAAACAAACCCAGAAGTCAAACTATTTCTCTGCACCTGATTTACTATCCTGACATTTGAAGCAAGTGTCAGTTATTTGATATCAGAGCCCGTATTTTGTTAACAGACGAGCAGCACTACGTATTTAACATTTTCGATCGAAGTTTTATATTCGATTGGTTAAGTTGGATTTGAAAACCAACAATGGTCATTCCGGTGAAATTATAGAAACTTGTACCATAAATCTAAATATATGTCACTGTGATCGCTCTGGATATCATATTTCATTGACATGGGTTTCTTGTAATGTTTTATAATGTCCAAGTCATGTCCTTTCAGTGATGAAAGTTTAAACTTTGGTGGAATATTATACATGCAACATAAAGCTTCCAAATGTAGGTGACAATTGTCTACGTCTAAATCTTCAATAAAATGGCAAACATTGTTTAGCGGTTCTTATTTTGCTAGAAATGGTGAACAAAAATAAGCTCTCAGAGATGTCCATTGCCGCATTGTAAAACAGATCATCAATTAATCCATTAGTTAACTAACGCTGTCGGGATTATTAATTAACCTTGCAACAAATCATGAAGTCGAGAGTTTGGAACATTCTTCTTATTGTCCAGCGGAACATCAATAAATGTCTTTCCTTCCATTAGAGCCACACATAAATAGCCATTTCTCTAATTCTCAGTGCATGAATAACTCCATAACTGGTCATCTTGGCTTCAACACCTGAAAATTTATTGTGATCTGTCCCTAATTCAGAACTAAGTCAGAATGCGTGAATTTCATGTTTGCCTTAACATGGATTTGTCCACATTTAAACCATTTTATCATTTTAAGTGGCTTCTTCCAGCGTTAGGTATGGTAAATAAATGTACAATTACAGATGCAAATGATTGAATCTTCTGTTCGAAGATTGGAATCATGTCATATCACTATGCACAGTGTTATGAATTTAATCAAGATTAAAATACATGAACCTTCGTCGGCGAACATATACAGAGATCCTTTTTGGTAAAAACTTCCACATTTTTGATGTTAAAAAACATAACTAATTTATTTTGTATGGGCGCTCATTAAAAGACTTCTGCAAACAATGCTTAGACACTTGTCGCACAGTTTGTGCATGCTCTGCGTGCTATTTCAATGTTATTTGATTCATTTTTTGAGTGAAAAAAGCGAAGCGTAATTAAATAATAAAACATCACATTTTCAGAGAAATCATCGAATGGCGCGTTTTTTAAACTTTATCTTCCATTATATATAATAATAGATGATGGTAATAATAATGGCCATTTAATAGTAGTAGTAGTAGTAGTAGTAGTAGTAGTAGTGGTAGTTGTTGTTGTTGTTATTGTTATAGTAGTATTATTGCTATCGTTAATATTTTGTTATTAATGTTCGGGTCCGTCTCTGCATCCTGGTTGTTATAAATAATTATATGTTAATACTCAAAGGGAGAGTGTTTTCTCAAGTCTTGACAGTTGGCAACCAATTTCTTTAATATAAAAAAAACGTCACTTATTCCTCAGCAGAGACGAATTACGAGTGATTAGAGGTATATTTGGTTACGGACACCGTGTGTATGTGTGTGTGTGATTTAGATTTTTAAAGTAGCTTTAACTATTTTTCAGTCATATCGCTACGATGTCTTCAGTGTGGCAGTTTATAGTGATGTTTAGCACTGGGGCATCATGCCGCAGACATGTAGCATGATGTCCCACCCAGTCACATTATCCTGACACCAGGCCGATCAGTCCTAACACTAACCGCTTAATGCTGAGAGCCAAGCGAGGCAGCTGTTAGTACCATTTTTGTAAGTCTTTGGTATGACTTGGCCGGGGATTGAACCCACGAACTCCCGCATCCGAGGCGGACGCTCTAACTACTAGGCCTCCGGAGCGGTACACGCGGACGCCGTTGTGGAGCAAATGTTTATATTGTTTCTTGGAGAAGTAGCTGAATATGTATACAGAATCAACAATCTAAATATTGGAATATTTTGTCTGTATAAGTTAACATTGTTCTGTAGTTCCGTAGTTGCAAAATCTGACTCGTGGAAAGACACAAAAAGAAAAACGTGCATTTAATATCTGGAAATGCCATCACTGCGTTAAAGGAACATTTAATTTAAAATAATAGCAGGAACTTTTTGTAAAAAATGGAATGGATTTGCTTGATGTTTGAATGAAACAGAGTACAAAGCTACACTGTTGAATATGTTAAATATGATCTCAGCTACAACTGCAAAATTAGCACGTCACCGTCTGCATAAGGAGAAAAATATAATACATAGCAAATTTTGACACTTTCCTTCAATGATATTTATTTAAGTTTTAAGACATAGGAAACGAATTTTTTTTATCCCTTCCTCTATTAATTTTAAAAAATACCACGAAAAAGTTGAGTTACTTCAACGAACTTTTCTTCACTATATTATATGCAGTGAGTAACGTGCAGTGGGTTTGCATTTCTCATCATTTGGCATGTCCGAAAATCAAATAAAGTCTCCCATGTAAATATTGATTTATCTTTATAGTATCATCCACAGTAAGGCGTTGCAAGACATTTGTGAGAACGATAAATGTCTTTGCAAAATGTTATTGACATTTGATTTGTCATCAAATGCATCTATGATTTTCACATTTACAGTTGAATGATGCAAATGATTGTGGTTAACTGAGTGTTATCTATATTTAAGTTATATTATTGAAATTTGTCTGCAATTAAGTGAAGGAGTTAGTTCCCACGTGACGAAT
This sequence comes from Megalonaias nervosa, assembly GCA_016617855.1. Taxonomy (NCBI): domain Eukaryota; kingdom Metazoa; phylum Mollusca; class Bivalvia; order Unionida; family Unionidae; genus Megalonaias; species Megalonaias nervosa. Next base: position 16,556 of record JAECUM010012100.1, read on the forward strand.
GTCGTTTTCAAAAATAGGTTTACCTGGATCTGAGTTCGGGGCGTTGGACTTTCCATTTGAAATTATATGGCCTACCTGATGTTTGTTAGGTTGTTTGTTGAAAGCAAGTAAACAGACCTGAACTTGTGTACGAATTTGATGGGAAAATTATATATATATATATATATATATATATATATATATATATATATATATCTTAGTAGTCTTATTATGTCTTAGGATTTTATATATGGTTCTGAAGTAAACAGCATTATCCATTCCCATTTAATATCAGTCTTTGGAGAATCACTTTTAGTTGTGTTCATATCTAATTTGGGAGGAAGTACTTATTCGAATTTTTTATATAAGATACAGAGTGTTAATTGACATGTTGGGCTAAATTGCTATTTTGGTGATCCAAATATATTCTGGACTATCTCTTTGTGATACATCTTGACAATCAGCACATCGGCATATTCGTGGTTTCGTTACATCAGCACATTCAAGCCTGGAACACGTTCTTCGAACAATCTATCCTTTTGGACCTGTGATAAAACATTCAGGAGTATCTGTATTTAATTCAAAATACTGTAAGCTTCTCTTAATCTTTTTTGTAACTAAGAGAATGAAATTATCTGTTGTATTTTACTACACTTGTTGGTTATGCTTTTTCTCTTACATAGTTTAAGACCATAGAGTTGTAACATTGAGAGAAAAATAATGTGTAGGTTTGCTTGGTTGTTTTTCATTACAGTTATACAGTGTTTAGGAGCAGAAGCCCTTATCAACAGTGCAGTCGCAATTAATTGCAAAATGATACTTTGCGGATCTGATTTTGACTTGAATATCGACTTAGACTCTTCGGTACTGTTCAGAGAAACCATTCATGGTAATCGTAGTACAACATTTCTCCCTAATGCACGTCTCAACCTTGCTGTGGAAGGCAAGGCTGGAAACCTGACAATTACATTTGAGAATGTATTATGTAACCAAACCGGAGGGTACAACATCAGCATTTATGGAGGAAATGCATCAAGTATGGCAACATTAAAGGTTAGAGGTAAGTTTGTTAGAGGTTAATTATAACTATATGGATCGTTACCTTACTTTGTAAATTATATAGCTTCGTAAATCAACAGACTGTATACTATTTAACATATTTATTACATGTTGATTCCTATTTTAAAGAAAATCAAAAGGATAGGTAAACCGAGATGCAGGTAGCCTATCGTACAACATTTTTTTTATAGTTTAGCATTTAATATATTTATATATGAGGAGATCATAAAATCATAAACTATGATTTTCTACATATTTCATTTTGCTCATTTTACTTCTTGCAATTCAGCTGGTTGATAAGTAGATAAACTTCAACTCACTCCACCTTTGTCACTCCACAAGGGCAATGTTGAGTTTGGTGTATAAGTAATATAGACTGAACGCATAGGTACATACAACTACTTTCATTCAATTGCTAAGGCTCTAACAGTGTTAAAAGTTAAACATAATAAAATATAAATATATTTCTTTATGCATAATATATGTACATTTGTGCCAAGAGATCTCCTTACCTTGCTGTTGCAATGTAATATCCAGAGAGACAAATTGATAGATTCAGAGATACGTAAATAACCCAGTGACACGCTAGGTTTATGGAAGTAAGCCCATTATGTGCCTCATATCATGCCGTCATCTTTCAGTGAATCCCGAGAAACCAAATATCACAGCACCGCCCAGTATTTACAAAGGTCAGGAGACAATTTTTACCTGTATCGGTCAACTTGGAATTCCTAATGCTTTGATGTCTTGGCAATTAATGTTAACGGGTGGCAAATTTGAAAACTTCAGTGTACAAGGTTCTCCAATTATATCAAAAAGCGACTGCAGTGCCATCGGGAATTGGACAGTTCAACTATACCCTGCAGAAAGTTGGAATGGTGGTAGTATAAGATGTCTTATAACAACGCCAGGAAACAGTTCAACTGCAATATTTTCGGAGATAATAGCAATTGCTTTAAAAGAACCAGGTTAGTAAAAAAAGAGACTAAAGATTGTCTGAGAAGTACGATCAAACACTACTTTTAAATAGGTTTTTTCATACATCTTTTGAGACACTTTTCGATTGTACAATTAATACTGAAAATTATTGTAGACACACACACACAAATAAAAATACCTCGATACATAGTAGTGTACAAAGTAATGTTAATGAAATATTAAAATGCCGAGACATCAAATTGTGATTATTTCTGTACGATTAATTTTAGAACAGTTAAATTTAAATCTCCCAAATATTGGTTAAATGAAGTGATAAATAGGATTTTATTCATCTGCTATGCACAACGTTTTGTACAAAACTCATTTACCTTCTTTCGGGTAATTATAAATATGGACAAACCGCAGAATAAATTCTTTCAAGCGAAAACTATAACAATACACACACAACGATTTCAAATGTGGATTCTTGGTTTGTCTCAAAATGTATTATATAATATATAATAATTATATACAGTTTGCCGATTTAAAACGCTTGCTGGAGAAAACATTTATCCGTGTTTAACCTTTTGTTTGTTTGTTTGTCTGTTTTTTTGTGGGGGTTTTTTTTGTGTCTTTTTTTTTGCCTTAATTTTTAATCATTTATGCAATACATGTATGCTATCCCGAATGTCTTTAAATCGAGATTCGTGAAACACGATACAGTCTCAATTCAATTCGGTGTTGAATAGGGCTGAGGCCACGAAAACGCATTTAACATGCAAGCTCAATCCGTCCTGATAATATAAGGTTTTTGGTTTGAATTGTTGTCAGAAAACTACATAATTTATCTTGCCACAATTAAATTTTCTTAGAATTTAATATCCATGTGTCTAACGTCTTCAATGAGAAAATTATTTTCAGAATTTCCAACACCGAATATACATTCAGATACTTACGATATGCACCCTTGTGACATTTCATCCATTATGTTACCCTTAACAGATATATACTTTACCCCACCGTCATCGTCTGCATACATTGGATCACCGCACAGATTGACGTGCCAGGCCAGAAATATGACAAATATTAGAAGTGTCAAAATTGAACGGCACACCGCCTTTGCTATTCGAGAAGAAGTTGCTTCCATAGCGCTCAACGGAATCACGACAAGCAATTTCAACGGCATACGAATAAACAGCACTAGTAGTATCAGTGCAACATCTGCTACCATTTATGTGGATTTTGATAATCTTACCTGTAAGGACGAAGGTGATTACTTCTGCAACACATCACGTGGTCATATGAGTGTTTTGCGTAAGTATTGATGTGCATAATTATATACGCTTACAGAGAGATAAGGTTTCAGATGGAAAGGATAACCATTAAAGTAATGCCTTTTCGTCTGAGAGAAATAAGTGAATGCAAAATAAATTCTTAAAAATCAGTGGTCCATAATGTGTTTTGTTGCCGTCATTGGCCTTCTTTTATATTGCATTTATCAACCATCTTCACAGACTCGTGCAATTGGCCAGAATAGCTGGGTCAGTTGGTTTTTATTGCGTCATTAAGTATTTACTAAGAAAATATTTTCTATTTAGACTTGATTATCTGTAAACAACTTTCCTTATATTCAATAGAAAGCAACATACAATCCTTAACATTAATACAATATTTATTGAATTCGGACTCTCAAATTTTCTGTAATACGATAAAATAAATAGTTATGTTAGTTCGAAAATGTCGCTTGCATTCGAATTTCCTGTCATTTATTTAACATGCTTATATTCTAGTATATGTTATATAACCTACGCTGATTTGTTTTTGACATTTTATGTCTGAGTTAATCTCTAACCATCAGCTTTCGAGAATATTTATTTCTTAAAAAATGCATTGATATGCACATTAGTTACCAAACATTCCTAAATACTTTTGAATTTATTTGCAACTTCATATAGATAGAAGCACAGATGTGATTTTTACTGATACAGGATGGCAAATTTATTAAAATAGTCACGTTTTGTCATCGTTCAAAGTATCTCCGGACCCAATTCAGACAATAAGCGTTTGTATCCTTTAGTTTGTATTCGGAAGACAATCACTGGTAGCATTTCTTAGATGTGTTTGTGTATCTTAGCTGAACACTGAAAAATATTGGCAGCATTGAATCAAACCCTGCATTAAGACCAAAGCAGACAATAAAACATTTATTGAATTAAGAAACGTACCTTTAGGCTAGTATACCAATACTTATCCATATTGGACATCTACTGCCGACCTAAGCAAACAGGTGCGACTCGACCTGTACCGGTGATCCCCGGTCTTTTTTCTACAGAGAATTATGACCGGGGATCATTTTTTCAACGGACAGTAATGACAGTCGCCCATTTTTCTGTGGCGAATACTGACGAGGGGTGGGGGTTTAGTTTTTCTACAAAAGGAGCCCGTTTTATACGTACGGGTTTCACCTTCAATTCCATATTGTATGGACAATAATTCAAGGTAATATATAGCTGGTGCTTTGCTGCGACGTGTCACGCAAAATCCTGTGTATGTTTATACTTAAATGGTATCGGTAGTGCTCCTTCTTACACTTTCTCGTTCTTGATGCACGTATAGGTATTGCATAGTGAAGTCGCGTATGGGTTCACACAGACCGTTCACTCTTCCGAAAGCGGGCCACACAGGGGTTATTAATTTTTTAATTGCCTCCTCGGGCAGATACTGCTCAGAAGCCGTGGTCACACTTGAATGCCTCTGCGACCTCGGCGCAGTTTTGAACGTCAATCTTTCATCATCTCATCTGTTTTCAAAGCATACTTTCAGTTAATGACTAATGTGGGACAACCTGTACTTACTCTTGCCATCCATGAACGATCAGCGTTGATACGACGTTTGCAAGGACTTCAAAATTGTTTGCGAAGATCGAGACAGGCTTTCCCGTTGGATTCATTGGATACATCAACGACGCACCATCTGTCTACGATCTACAAACAAATATCAACGACCTAGTGGGCTACGATGATATCGATGCTGTACAAACAAACAACACTTCGCGGATTGGTTTATGCAAAAAACCAGAAAGCACTGATGTCATTTACCTCATGCAGTGGATCGTCCAGATTCGGAAGGTTATCATCAACAACGCGAATATGATGATGTTGCTCAGCGCAAAGGATAAACACGGGTTAAGAAACATGTACTCGGCATTGTCCTCCTGCGACATGGATCACAACCAATTTAAGCACTTCCTCGCATACGAAGGGTCTACCCACACGGATTATTCACGATAACCTTCGCTGATCCACGCACGCGATGCAGATCGCTCTCGACCAGATCCTTTCATTGATTGTGCGATTTGTCGCTCACAGGCAAATAGCTAGCCAACATAGCGCGTCAGTCACACACACACACACACACACACACCGATTAGCCCACGAGAAAATTGAGGCCATTAAAGTATGCACGCACACGAACCGTCTAGTAACAACTACAATCACGCTAACCCACACGCGCTGATCATACCAAGGGGATCGGACTTACATTTGAGTAATCAGAATATCCATACAAGAGCTGCCAGCGCAATTCCACGAGGACCCAGTGGCCGCAAATAATAATGAACGAGCGGCTCAGGAAGCTGCTTACACTATTAAGTTTACGCGTTCGAAGTATAATTCGATGACGCAGCACAAATATGAAATTTAATCGATGATAAATACCGCAGTGAAAAATAAAAACAAAACAGATTGCAGTAAAATCACATCAATGATTATTTGCCTGAGATACCCCAGATAATAATGACAATCGTCTTTACCTTCGTGTAGGTCCTCGAAATTCTGTTGCTAAAGATATTGCCGCTTCTCATCGATACCAACGTGGATTCTAACTTGGGATTTGAAGCACGTCTATCATAATTTAACCCCCAAGGTTAACATTCAAGAGTGATTCAGCTGAAAGGGTTCAGTAGTTGCGATAAAGTTATTTTTGGAGATAAGCACCCTGTACTATTGATACGTCGTGGCAACGACGCTGAATCAATTTGGCACGTTGAAGCGCAATATCAGCCCAACCGCTGCGCTACACGGACAAGTTGAACTGACTAAGCTATTATTGTGGATACTCTCGCTAACACAGTCGCTCGGGTTAGAACAACGATTACTGTCATTGATGGGAGCTTGGATGCGCGTTCACGTCCCGCTTCTAGTCAGTACTCAGCTAAGGCTACGCTAGAGGTTGGGGAAACAAAGGATCCAACTTGCAAACCGAATTCAGCAATGAATTCCGGTTACGTACCACTACCAAGAGCAGCCCTAGAAGTGTCAATATCCTCTGACGTTCAAGCCACTGGAACGGCCCTACGAGTTTTACAATTTAACATCAAGGGTCTTTCAGCAGCCAAATGAACCATCATAAATACTATAGCCCACCGTCCTAATGTTGACATAATCTGTCTGATGGAGACCCACGTCGCAGACCAGGTAGAAGGACGATACACCATTGCAGGCTTTGATCTCATTTCATCAACGCCAGACTCCAGATTTGGCCGTGCAACGTACGTACGCGCTGACATTCCTGATGCCTCTCCAGTCTCCTGTACCAGATTCTGCGATGTGATCCAAGTTGGAAAGTACAAGATTTTACTAATTTATACAAATCGCCCAGCGCCCACTGAGACAACAATATAGGTCCAACTTTTGAACACCCAGACGTATATATTGCCGACTTCAATAGACATCACCCTTGCAGAGGCTACTAGAACCCCGATGAAGACGGGGAACATTTGCTAGAGTGGGTAATGAACAATGACCTCCTTCTGACCCACGACTCCAAGCAAAGTGGGACCTTTCATCTGCAAGATGGCAAAATGACTACTCATCGCACCTCTGTTGGGTTAGCTCCATTGGTGACCATCCTCAGCCAGCAAGCCAGACAGTTCTAGACGACTTCCTACAGTCAGCACAGACCAATACTTATCCATATTGGACATCAACTGCCGAATAAAAACAGCTCTCCACAGCGGTGTTGGAGCATCCGTATAGCAGACTGGACGCAATACAGTGACATGTTGGAGGGAAGCATAGTCACTATACCATCTCGCTGCATCCCAATTAAGGAAGGTTATCACCACTTCAAAAGAGCCGTATTCAAGGGAGCCACTCAGTCTCTTCCTCGTGGCCATCGTCCAGGCTATGCACCCTGTTTCCAGGAAGAGAGTCAGGCTCTATGAAACATCTGGAGACCCAGGCAGAGCAGATCACCTGATTGAATCCCTGGACACTGCCAGTCGCACTCGCAGGGAGGAAACTACAGGGTCACTCAACTTCACGCGCCCCAGCCGAAGTGCTGGCGCTTGATTCTCCGACTATGCACCATTCATCAACCACCAGTTCAATTCCACCCTGTTGTCAAACCAAATGCTGTTGCTAGCCATGTACTACAAGTGGCAAAAGCACCCCTGGACAAACAGCACCAGCGTCAGGTACGAAATTAGTGCCGTCAGAAGTCAGATGAACTAGATCAGAATACTCCAGAGAACTTTACATTAGCAGAACTTCAAAAGGTGCTCTGCAAGATCAAATCAGGCAAAGTAACAGGAAATAACAATATCCAGCCCGAGTTCCTGAAGCATTATGGCCCGTAGGCAAAGGTATGGCTCGCTGATTTATACAACCGGGTTGTTACTGAAAAGTGCATGCCGACATTTTGGTGTCAGACAAAAATTATTGCGATACCAAAGCCTGGCAAAGATCCCCATAATGCGGCGAGCTATCGGCAAAACTCCTTGCTTTCAGTCTGTTTCAAGGTAATGGAGCGTCTCATTCTCCAATGAATCGGTCCGGACTTGGAGAACATCATAACTCTTGAGCAGGCAGGCTTCAGGCATGATCACAGCACTTGCCTGATATTGTTTGTTGAGAACGGTTTTCAGAGGAACCTTAAAACTGAAGTTGTTCTCCTTGATCTAACTGGGGCATATAACACTATCAGGCATACAGGGCTGTTTTTGAAAATTTCCAGAGTATTTTCTCGCTTGAAAGTTGAGACCACCGAACTGTTCCTTCGCGACAGGCGCTTCAGAGTGCTCATCCGAGAGAGCTGCAGCTCGTAGATACGTCAGATTAATGGACTCCCACATGGGTCTGAGTAGTCTAAAGCACAGTCACGTAAGTTTATATACGCAGATGACATTCCTCGTTTGACCCAAAGTCGCTCATTTGCTGAGGTCGAGGTGATACTGAACTAGGATCTGGAGGAACTGATGAACTTCTTCAAGAAATGGCGCCTACAGCAGAGCACGTCAAAGACAGTATCCAGCGTCTTCCACCTTAACAATGCAACTGCGAAGCGTGAGTTTTGCATCCTCCTCAATGGATAGCACATAAAACACGACCCGATACCAACATACCTTGGTGTAACTTTGGACTGATCACTGACATTCTTCAACCACCCGACGAAAACTGCAGCAAAAGTGAGCACTCGAAACAACCTAATCCGCAAACTGGCTGGTTGAACCTGTGGTGCTAGTAGTCAGACGCTCAAGAAATCAGCACTGTCCCTCTGTTATTGGACAGCCGAGTATTGCGCTCCTGTCTTGGCTCAATCGTTCGATACCAAATTATTTAACGTCCAGCTGAACACAACAATGCGCATGACCTCTGGAACGCTACGTTCTACTCCCTTACCATGGCTTCCAGTACTGAGCAACATTCTTACTTCACATCTCCGTCACCAGGAAGCAACTACAAATTGCTGGCTAAGGCCTATATCAGTGAGAAATTTCCACTGTACTTGGACATCATATCACATCCAGCGATCCGCTTGGATTCGAGACATCGAATCTGGTTAGGTCCGTTGTCGGAGGATATGACAGCTATTTTTGGCATGAAGTGATGAGTGGTCTTCAACAGATGTTGTAAACCACTCCCTCATATCTGAGCCATCTGTCTGCCCTCCTGGCTTTAACCTTCCAAGACATCTGTGGACCACCCTGAACCGTTTCCGGACATGATATGGACGTTGTGCAGTCAACCGTATATGATGGGGCCCTGCCACTGACTCTTCTTGTAGCTTGGAGCTCTGCAGACAATGTCACACACTGTGGATATCTGCCAACTGACAAGGTGGTTGTCAATGATAAACGACCCGTTCCGATCACTCCGGAATATCTGTGAACGAGGTAGATCTGTGCCAAACAAGGAGATTCAGCTCAACGACAAGTATGCATAGCATTGCTTTAGGGCGCATTAACGTGTCAGGGGTGTCACTGCGACTGCACAAGCCTCGAAAACCATCCGAAGAAATCCTCGAAGATTTTGATTAGAACCATGCCTCACGAGCATACCATAGACTGATGTCGTTCATGGTGATAAATCAGAATGTCTTCACATGATTGCAGGTTTCTCAAAGAGATTTTGCATTAAATTACCATATTTATTACTTTTCTCTCGAGCGTCTGGATTTCTTTAGGCAGTCCGTCGAACCCCCATAGGCGCACTGCTGTCCGCTGTTGTCGGCCATCATCGTGATATTGTCAGACAAACAATGTTGCTCGATGGGTCGGTGGAGCAATGGCATGTACGAGAAGAACATGCGCGTATCGTATTACGGCACACACAACCTGTCTGTTAAAATCGCATGGGCATGAAGATAAATGAAACGTATCATACACAAACATGTGGGGTCACGCTGTCGCAAAAGCAGCTTGGAAAGTCGAGATCCGCCGCGGCTGCATACAGGCATGACGCTTAAAATGTCACACACAGCCGTGTCTGGTACCTCATGCACAAAGTCCCACTATCAGCTACACAGGTGAACCAGATCAATGCGGCCAAACAAGCATTCTTTGTGTCGCACTGAATTTATCTGCGGATGTATTGGCCAAGATGGACAAGCACAGTGGTATCCAACATAATTCCCGGTCATGTGAACATGTTATATCACCTCATGACTGTGATCCCGTAAGTAGTTCCAATTAGCACGCTGAAGTTCAAAATACGTCAGATATAATGATCATATACGTCACATATTTTGTTTTGCATATAATTCACCCAAGTTTCTCTTCATTATCTCTATCATGCGCTGTTTGATTTGCTCTTTTTGCGATATTTGCTCTAAGTTTTTAACTCAATCGTATATACGTAAGTGATATTAATTCATATTAAATTGTTTTTGTTTTTTTACTTCTTTAAATAAAACCGCATCAGCAAGCCTGGCTCAAACAAGAATAATGATAATTTTTGTTTATAACTGTTCTCTGCGTGCGAGCCTAAATAAACCGCAGTTGGGCCTGCAGAAATGCCCATGTTTGAAAAGTGTTTGCTAGGCAGGCCAAGAACTACACAAAACTAGGCGCAGCAACAATCCTGCTCATGCGTCTAAAATAGGTCTTCTGACAAGCACTGTTGGTGTATTTTTGACTGCTAAGACGATTCAAGAGATTAAACATGGATCGGAATGAATCTGAATCGTGTTATAGTTTGTTGGAAATAATTAACGGGTGGCTTGATAAAGGTACAACGAACCTTCATTATTGCAGGTATTCATTTTTTTAATGGCTTCAAGATGTCTCCTTGCACTGTACTTTAGGTCATTGGAACTCTATACAGTCTCGATGCGTAATTGAATATTCCTAGTGTAAACCTTAGAATTTATCAAAACACTACTACGTCACAAACTGCATATCATTATTTTTTCTGTCTTCAGGTAGTCCAAAGGTCCCAAGTATTACACTTCCAATCGAGTTTATTGCTGGTCAACAACATCAGTATATAACTTGCTTCGGAGAAGTTGGTTATCCAGCTGGCTATATTGTTGTAGAAACAAATTTAACAGGAACGTTCGTAGAGTATAACTTTACGGATGTAATGACTGACCTAAAAGCGAACACTGAGAACTGCAGTGCAACCTACACTCTTAAATTCAGAAACAGCATCATAGCAAATGAATGGAACAACACACGAGTGAGATGCGTGGCTAAGAATAACATCACTGCTCCGGATCCTCCATCATCATTGCCGTCAGAAGAGAAAGTGATATTATTGATCAAAGGTAACATGCATTTTCCTCAAGATGCGAAGCTCCATTCTAATATTTTTTCAAAATATAAATGTATATAGAAATGGTCATCGGATAACGAGCACTACCGTGTTGTAGCTGCATCATGATTTGGTTCAAGATGTCGTGTGTCAAGTCTTACCACATAGACTTATTTTATCTTTTCCGAATTTAATTCAGCTAAAATGCAAATTTAATCATACCTGACTAATACAAGTTTATTTTCTAGCATGTACATATTAAATTAGGTTCTAGTTTGAATAGACTTTAATTACTTATATATGCTAATCACGTTGACTTAGTCTTTAACTTAGTCGTGACACTCAAAGTTCTGTCGGAAGTAGACCATGGAGTCTGGGTTTGGGGTATAATCTTTTCTGATTGCCAGACGACTCCTATGAACAAATGTAGGCTTCTTTATCATTTAAATATCGAATTCAACAGTCACTAATGTTTGTAATGAACTAGCCCTTAAATGTATATGATAATGGTTATGCACATTTTTCTTTCGTGCAGTTATATCACATTTAACATTAATGACAAATTGAAAAATAGTTATGCATTACAATTCCATTTATTGATCGAACTTGAGCAATAAGCTACTTGGCCATGCAATGTAAATGATATTCTAAAAATAGATAGTTTACTACTTCTCCATTGTAAGATACCTTCCTGTTGAAACTGAATATGTACATTTGCTCTATTTTCAAGCTGATTTCTGCACTGGAAAAATTCAGGACGGAACATATAGTCATCCTTATGCCTGCAATTACTATCTTACATGCTCTGGAACGGGAACAGCCCTGAGGCCGCAAGTCGGTAATTGCGGATCATTGTGTTATAACTCTGGCTTAGGATATTGTGATTGGTGTTACAATGTGAATTGCACACAGATCGTAAAAATCTAGGACCATTCTCTGATATTGGGTTGATAGCATATGTGTTATTATAGAAGCAAAATATGTTGTCTTTTTACGAAATCTATGTATATGTGTTTAAAATGGAGCTAATATCATTAACCAGGAAAATATCAGACATTCTTTTATAGTGTGCAGCAGTGTGATTCTTTTTATTTGGAGTCTAAAGTCGTATGTATTGTGAGGCAGTCTGTGAATGCATGGACTACAAGCCTATATATTTGCGGCAGTCAGTGGTTGCTTGGGCCTAAAGGGCTATGTAACGTATGACGTATGATTGTGCTTATTTTATTTCGTTACACTTGATAAATATTGTCGTATTATGTTATATAATTCACTTTTTTATTTGTGTCGTTATGTAAATACCTATAATTAACCCAATTGCCCGGATGTTCATTCCTCTCTGTAATACATAAGTGAAAATCACGCTTGGGAAAATATAAGACACATGTTATTAACAAATGATTTTACCTTGTATTAACTTGCTACCAATTATTTTGAAAATATGTATTATAATATTGTTTTGATAATAAAATTATCTACTGAATGAAATATATGGCAAAAGTATAAATGCCAACGTTAATGACATAATAAATGATATTAGACTTAGCTGTCGACATTACATGATATTAGCAAAGAAACGAGCAACACATACACAAACTGAGTCAAGCAATCCCTTAACGTACAAGCCGTATCCTTCTTCATACGACGGCCTATTCACTCACTACTTTACAGGCACAGGCTATAAACCTAATATGTACGTGCATATATAATTGCAAGAGCGGTACGTGCATGTTTACCAAATCGCCAGATTTACATGGAATTGTTATGTTATGTGCTAATTGTCAATAGAGAATCTACAGAAATAATATACCACTTTCCTATGTTTATTTGTACTTCGTGAAGCTTTTAAATACTTTTACAATGTACACATTCGTCGAATGACTACTGTCATGAATTAGTCGATCGCTTGCAGCAAGATCAATTTCAAACAGATTTATTAAGTGAGAATTTCATTTTTCTTTTTCTTCTTCGTTCTTTGTCAAGGATCTTATGCCACGGTCTACATAACAGACCATTTTATGATTTCAGTTTGCCTTCTGTTTGGTGCTTTTATGGCACATCAAACCTTACATGCCTATAATCCTTATGTACTTGACGTGAATTGCCTTGCACAGGGGCAGATCAAGGTGGCTATTATATCCTGTTCTGAGCAGGATTCGAATCTGTGACTTTTGGTTGCGAGTCTAACACGCAAACAGCAGTAGTAACAAATAAACAAAACTAATATATTGTGAAATACACAATGCGACTTAAGATGGAAAACTTTGAAATATTTGAAACAAAAACCACACATATGTTTAGTAAATGTTTCACAACAATAAGGTAATATTTAAGAAAAAATATTTGAACATTGAAACACAAAGTGTTCAGTCATAACAGGATTTGACCTGAATGGATGCTTGGAGTAAATGACAAAACAACACAGTGTGATGAAAGATGAAGTTTACGAAATGAATTTATATATATATATATATATATATATATATATATATATATATATATATATATATATATATATATATATATATATATATCCTCCATAACATATACAATGTGATTCTTTCACGCTCCAAACACACGACTAATTCGATTACGTAACACAAACATTCACAAATGGAGAAACAAAAAGGTGATTCATATATTCAAAACTGAAGGTAAGATTCATATAATCTAATGTAATAAAAGTAAGATTCATATAATCTCATGTAATGAAACAAATATGTGATCAATTGAATCAACTTAACGATTGTACCAAACACATGACTCGTGACTCAGTCATTTGTACAGATCGTACAATTCACAACCACGTATGACTCGTGAATATTTGTAAAAACTTGCAAACGAAATATGTTGACCTGGTTTACGTATCCGTTGTCAAACCACACAGTTCTCCTGAATTCCTGAGTTGGCCCAAACTTGTATTGGCCACACACCCTCTTCATGGATCCACCATGCGCACAAGTTTACAAATCAGCATTTCCGTCCTTGTATTGCCTTGATGGTCACATCTACTTACATCCACATACAGACGGCCAGACCGAAACCCTGATATACCCACACATACACGCACAGCTAAAAAGCTAAAATAAAACCAAACTGGTCATAATAACAGGTACAGAATTAAAATGTACAGATACATGCTACTAAGTTAAACTCTTAATAGCAACTTGTAACAATTCAAAAGTTCACAACGTTTGAAATCCGCGTAGTGGTAACGGCAACATGTCACGCTACGATATTAAAAACTGAATATGCTTCCACATATCAAATAAAATGAAAATGTAACACTTACCCCTATGGCTGTAGAACAAAACGGAGAACGTACACTCCTTGACAAGATCCTAAAGACCAATGTATCAATTAGATAAGAACCTTGTCTTAAATCTCCAGGGGAATGAGTATTAGAAAGGGTAAAATACCCATGCATACCGTGCTTTTAGTGTCTCTCGTTGCAAGCGATCTACGACGAGATACATGCTAGTTCACACGCTTAACTAAAAAATTGATTATCCACCCTAGGTATCGTTGTACGCATGTGCGACGAAAATGATCAAATCGTTCTAAGGTGAAACCAAGTTATTTCTTGCCTTATTCTGTGACAGTTTTGCAACAGTAAGGTAATATTTAAGAAAAATATTTGAACATTGAAATGCAAAGTGTTCAGTCTTAAAAGGTCAACGTCACTAAACATTTTGATTGCCAAAAAAAACAAGAGTTTTATAATACATCAATGTTGGAATTATTTTCATTATTTCTATTAATATATTTACAAAACATTATTTGAATATTTCCAATATCATGCAAATACTCATGCCCATATTTTGTATGCATATGACAATGCTGTTAATAACCTATGATCAAACAGGAAGAGCAATAATTCGACATATATAGACTGACATGTTCTGGTTAAACGCGTCGACAGCTCCTTTGTCCTTTTTCGTTTAATATCATACATAAGGACCAAATGAATGTGGAGGGTAAGGTTCAGTAGTCAGTATATATTAATGATCGAAAACATATTAAGTAATATCCTTCTTATAACACAAAGGTTTATCTATGCTCCTGTGCAAGACAGATTTATTTTAATTCCGTACGTGTACCTTGCATGTTATAGTTATCGCCTTTGTTACGTTAAAATCTCTTTACAAAATAGGAAGAATGGTTTGGCATGCTAGCAGGCAGGAAATTCTATATACACTAGGATATGGCGAAGTCCAGTTACATCGGGGTATTAGTGGTTATACTTTGTACGCACAGTGAAACTCAGATATTTTCCAAAAATGCATTAAGAAGTTAAATAAAATGATGCATATTTATCAATGTGCGATTGAGATGACGTATGATACTGAAGATGAATTTTATTCAATAGTAACATTTCCATTCTGTACAGAACTTATATATAAATTTAACATTTATACAAGTAGTATGTATTAATCCCATAATTATTTAATACGTAATGATCCAACAGTATATCACGCTAAAGTAACCTATTTATGACAGCGTTTTGATGTTTTAAGAAAGCATTGCAAAATGATTTAGATTATGTACTGTGATAATATAAGAAGTTACGGCTTATTTTCATTGCAGTATGTAAATCTTTATTTATATGTATGTATCAAAGTGCAATGTCCTTTTTCCTAGTGCATCGAAATGAGAGGGGAGAGATCAGTAGAAATGGCAAGTTAAGATGTGGTAATTGAAATATTTATCATTATATACAACTGAATCCACATTATTGTTATGCTCGACTTACCAATTCTACTACCCGTTGATCCAGTCTTTATTGATCTTCTCTCTCTCTCTCTCTCTCTCTCTCTCTCTCTCTCTCTCTCTCTCTCTCTCTCTCTCTCTCTCTCTCTCTCTCTCTCTCTCTCTCTCTCTCACTATTGCTCGTTTTATGTCAGAGATAAAGAGTTATAGAGAGATCACTGAATGACTGACCAACAAACCAAATAACCATCACTCACCCACAATACAACAAGGAACATCGTAGCAAGATATACACATAACTGCATTTTCAAAGGGGTAAAAGTAACTACAAGACGATGTGCATAGATACGGGGAGTTAACTCTTCAATTCCCTCCCGAACAATTTGATAGCAACTACAGTTCTACAAGATATGATTCTTCTTTAGCTGATGTAACATTTTTGATCAATGTTGCTCGAAAAAGATTAAAGACAATATTCGTCCTATTAGGTTGTTAGTAGGAATCTTGAATACACGTTGCATTCGGTTTTCATAAAGAAACAAAGGCTTTATAGGACGAAACAGTTTTTTCAAACTATTGGTCGAGGTAATGTTTTAGTACGAATAATGCGAACGAATGGTTATTCAAAGGGCCCTACATTATTTGCACACAGAATTTTCAAAAAGCTATAACTCTTTTTATATGCGAAGAATCCAATCCTTTTCAATAAGCATGTACTGTTGTGTTGTTACTTGTATTAATTAATTTCACATTTATATTAGACTTTTAGAATAAAATGTTTAGCTATCAAAGCATTATTTTTTTTTACATTCAGTCCCAATCATAACTAACAATAACGTACCGGTTCATGTACATTTTATTAAAGGGAATCTAGACTACACCTTCTAAATTCCTCACAACCAAATATGTACGAAATATCAGACTCGGTGTATATTTCTTTTTTTTTCTTCATACGATCTGTGTTTTGTATCTCTAGAGTAATCATTTAATGCCAGAATAACAGGGCTCCTTTTCTCTTCTAACTGTAATATTGACATTTGTATTTCAATATCTTCGCCTATGGTATGATCCAGAGATGACTTTGTGTTACTTGATGTTTCAAGGCATTTAAGGTTGGAGCAAATTTACGTTTGAAGACATTTGGAAGATAAATATAATGATGATGATATTGATTTCTACTTAAACATTATTTTTATTTCAGTGGTTTGGATGCTCACACCATCTAAAAATGCCGAATCATTAACAGATATTGTGCCACATTATACTATCTAATTACATTTTGTAAATTTAATTTTGTATTCTTTAATTGCATTTAAACATAATCTAGTTTGTTTTTTATAGCAAATTACCTCATGCGAATTTGACTCAAGGATCATTTCATGTTGTACATGGCACACAAAATCCAATTCTCCCAGTATGAATATATTTTCGACTCAGAAGTTATACTCCTCGCAAGACCAATACGATCGGTTGTGTGTATAGATCATTCTACATAGTTTGCAAAGTATATTGGTTTTCCCCACCAATAGCAAACCATATGCCACACGGTTTTTCTTCCTTTATCGATTGAGCACCTTATACTATGAACGCCTACTTGAGATGGTTGTGTGTATATTATTATGTGAATAAGCAGCCTTTAAAAATTGTATTTAACAATTTCATGTCTTTGTGTAACTAACGGCAATTTTACCGCAAATAGATACCTATTTTGTAAGACCATCATCATCAGTGTCTTCGTAGCTTGTTGTAATCTTAATTTTATCCATAACAACGTACATGTCATAGAATCATTAGGTTGCTTTAAAAGCCGTATTAGTAAAGATAGTTTTATATATATTTTATTTTACCTTATTATCCATGATATTGAAATTATTATCACCCAAGCGGATTATTTATTTTTATATAGCATAATATTATATAATAGGTTTTTGAAAATATGGTTCAATGTCAAAGCAAAAGAATTGAT
Source organism: Megalonaias nervosa (assembly GCA_016617855.1). Taxonomy (NCBI): domain Eukaryota; kingdom Metazoa; phylum Mollusca; class Bivalvia; order Unionida; family Unionidae; genus Megalonaias; species Megalonaias nervosa. The sequence goes on from JAECUM010012100.1 coordinate 34,220, forward strand.
TCTAAACTTTTCATTCAGCCATCACATTCAAAAACAAAAATATATTATGTGATAAATTACGCAAGCACTGAGCACGGGAAAATAATGTCCAACTCTCATCATAAGTATTGCAAAAATCAAAAGAACGTATTGGGTTAGCTGGACGATCGACCAAAATAAATAGTCAACAGTTAATGGGAGAAAATGGATATTTATGTACTATAAAGAAAGGTAAACACCATTTTGATTTAAAATTTAAAATGTAATATAAGTTTTAATGAAAGCAAGTGATACTTTGATGCATATTTTGGAAGTGACCAAAGATTTTAAAGCTTGCACAGATAATTAATTCTACAATATCTGTGACCATAAAAGTGACAGCCGATATGTCATTTACAGTTAGAAATGAGAATATACCATCGATATTACAAATGTTCATTATATATTAGAAATTATCACTTTATATATGATGGTATATATATATATATATATATATATATATATATAAATATATATATATATATATATATATATATATATATATATATATATATATATATATATATATATATATATATATATATATATATATATATATATATCTGCAATATGCTGTGCAAATGTTTTAGTAGTGATAAACAGAGCGATGTGTCAAACTTTGAGCCAAATTCAAGCAGGGCCTTTTTGCCAAGTTTTGAAAGGAACCTTCGCCAATGCAATCATCCCACCAGTTTGCATTCGCGACTGGAATTTGCGAAGTTGCACCAGGTCTTCAAAAGCTAACACATGTATGTAGAAATGCAGGTAAATCAACATTTGCCTTGAAAAGCGGAGCCTATTGTTGATGATGGATTTGAAACGTTATGGGTAACTTGCCAGCTAATTGAGCCAACACCTGAAAGTTGTATCTACACACACAGTTTTTTTTTTTAAAAAAGAAAAAATAGAATATACTTCAGTCTGAGAGGGTCGGCAGAAAACAGAGATATGTGTTGGGGTATGTACAGGGGAAACAAGCCTCAAGCGGTCAGACATATCTGGAATTTTCCGATAGACAAACAAAAAAGGAACTGTAACTAAACCCTGATGTTATGATTATTTAACCCAAAATGTTGCAAATCTCAGAAAATCTAGCACGCCGTCATGTAAGAATATATGGTTTATATGCAGAGAAACATCCTGAGGCCACCCTTCTACATTGCAAATAACGCAAAATATGGATCGTGCACCACCACTTCCAGGATAAGCCAATAATAATAAACTCACCTCTCTCATGAAAAAATATCAGCAAATGCTGGTCTCCCTGCTGATTAGAATAATCAAACCACAGCTATCGAGAACGTTTAATGCAAACACTGAATAGTCAGTGCATTCCTGTAAATCAAATCATTGAAATATATTGTAACGAAAACATCCAATCAGTTGACAACTACAGCCAAATTAATGCATATGAACACAGAAAAACCTCCTCATTTCTCAGCCATAAGTCTGCACCCAGCAGAATATCTGAATCCAGTAATACTCCCTTCCGAGAAATATCGAACAATAGGAATGCTATTTCTCCTGCCAGATCCAATACCGCATCCGTGGTGGACGTTTATGGTGGAATAAACACTCTCCTTAGGAAATGATATCAACAGCCACATACAAATTCATGGGAATGATGATTCCACTAACCCAACAGATGTGTAACCAAGTGAACTATGTAACAACGCCTAGAAATTCCCAGTGACGCTCCAGTTTTGAAACAAAATACTGCGACCGCGGCACATAGTCTGTTGATTAGAAAGAAAGCTGGTCTTTTAGCTCTTTGTTTAAAAGATACACTGCTTTATGTTATTTGTTATGCAATTGCTGAACGCATCTACAATTTTTGTTTGGTACTTCTTTCACGAATACTAATTGAAAGGTGCATTATATGAATCAGAATGAAAGGCCGAAAAGTATGTGCTTTTCCTTCTTTCCAGTCGCGACTACACATTACAGCATGAGTGCCTCGTAACCGAGAAATATTCTGTATAGTATTGCATCTTTGTATCATTGATTATATAAAGACTGGATATAAATCCCTAAGAAAGAGCGCACATACCGTTACTACGAACTATATTATTGTAGGTTACTTGGTGGAGGTTCAGTTTCAAGGTTTTCATCCAGCAATAATCCTTTTCTCTCTCACAATCCAGATCTCTGCGTATTCTGCGCTTTATGCCTGAAATAGATATGGGGGAAAGGGAAAACAGAAAGGATTGAGATGAAATCGTGTACTAAATTAATTTAGTTTTGAAAAGGAGGGTTAATATTATTTTTCTCGTTTTTTATACATGACTAATAATTAAGTAATCAGTTGAAATCGATTTGATAACTACTCTGTATATCAAGTATTAATCTATAGTATTATGTTGTATCAATAGCAATCCATTTTAATATATACTAGTTCTTGCGCCCTGGGTGAATCTCGCTTTAAGACACCAATACTTTGATATCTCGAATTGCTTTATACCAACCCTAAGAAATGCATGTTATTTTGAATTTATGTGATATATATATATACTTTGCAATAATGTTGTACGGAAATTAGTTCTTACCTCAGACATCAGCATGTTACGCTGTTATTTGAGGGTGCTTGATGTAAGCAATTTGTCAACACGTATGTCCAATAGCATGATGGGAATTTCGAATGCCATTCAGTGCGAACGTGGCATGTGTCACATAGCTCAAGGATTCACTTGTATCGATATTCATAAAGTTTTATCACCCACAAAAGAATTTTCTTGATTTTGCAAGACGTCAGAAAACATCTAAAATACTCATGCCTTGTGATGGTAACTCATCTACATATGTGACTCAAATAAAGAAAATTACTTTTAAAAATATCAGTGGAAATGTAATGTCACATGCTTATCAGAAGCCAACTATATAAGCTTGTTTCTTTCTCACCAAGATATATTTGATCCAGAAAAAGAATGGACAATGGATGCACCCGGTAGCAAAGAATCTGTATTTATCTTTTCCTCCAAGTTTGAAACTCAAGAAAAAAGATCACCTCAAAAGAGAGATTGTTTATCAGTTACAAACTAATATTATTATTCGTACCAACTTTAAGAGGCAATCGATGAAACAGCTGCTTGCCAGACATCGCATGAAATTTTGTTTTATAAGATATGGGTTAAGCCTGATATCTTCATATAACGAAATAAATGCCTTATCAGACGGAGGGGATGGGTGGGCAGAATTAACTCAAAAGTATTTGGTGCAACAATGAACTGTGTGTTCGAGTGATGATTTATTTTAAGTATATATTTGGACAGGATCATCTTTCTGATATTCACGAAAAAGCATAGGTCCATCATGGGCTGCGTAGAAGTATGGGTTTGTTTACAGCCGGTATTTATTAATGTCTAATTCTCATGAATGTAGCAACAAAGGCACTCATTCAACACATTTTTGTCGTGACGAATGTTTACAATGCTTGACTAGCACTTCTTATCTTAGGTGCAATTTTTAATTTTGTTATTAGAATGTTTCAGCTAATAGCTTATGCCTTAGATACCAGTGAGTCATTTAGTGCATAGAATGGGGATGCTCAATCAGCCTTTTTTTCTTATTTATATCTCTTTTGATATGATAAAATGAAATGAAATAAATTGTTGATATGTAGAAGATTTATATAATCACTGGAAATTGTTATGGATTTTCCAGAAGAAAATATAAATATGCTAATGCAAAACTAGGGTACCCCAACAGGCCGAGATCAAGACTGGACCATGAAGTTGGGAGAGATTCAATTCTTCACCATGTCATCCTACTCTCAAATCGAAGATGATCTCTTACACTCTTATTAATCTAGAAATATTTGATGTTGGTCAGCAAGAAATTAAAAGTTAAAGCTGGTGCAACCGTATTTCAGACTGTGCAAATTGTGTAGCATTAATTGCAGGGGCAACTAAATGTTCGTGACTAATCTTGGTCTCCATTCTTGGATATGTTTCCTATTCATAACCTACACACACAAAGCCAGAATAATGACAGATGAATCAACGATCGCATTGTTCTTGTTCTCTTTGTACCTATGTAAGCAACAGTGGTAAGAATTAATAACCATTTTTAGAACAAATATTATTTAGGCGTTCATTTTGAATAGGTATTGGAAGCAAATTTGACCTGTCTACTGTGAGTCTTCTAAAGAGAGCAAAAACCCTTGCATTTTTAAGAGATGAGTGATGTAATGTTGTTGTCGACCTTTAGCATATAGGACTGGCATTTAAATGGATGTTATTAGTTGTACGAAACTGCCGTTTTTTACTTCATCGCTATCCTATGAGTCTCCGGATAGCCGTCCTGGCCACTAATCCCCATTAAAAAGTATCCCCACGTGATACACATATTTGTCAGGTAAATGGTGGAACCTCCAAGGGTAATACACAGCTGACGCGAGTGAGTCAGTCATGGCCGTTAGAGTCTCCCACGGCTGTCAGTGTCCCATAGGATAGCGAATAAGGCAAAAGCCCATTTTCGTACTTTTACTGGTCTTCAATGATTATAAAACAAAAATCCTACAGAGAATGATGTCCTGAGACAGGAAAGTCTATGGTTGCGATCGCTAGAAAACAAGCTAAAAATAAGAAAAAGGACTTAAGGTTTACGAATCAAATCCAAAATTAATACGATAATTAATAATAAGTTCTATCAGTGAAAAGTCCTAAATGAACCACAGTTCGAATCCCGATAAAATTCCAAGATGGAAGGCGATGACGTCCTCGATACCCTTCAAAGTGTTGCCGTGTCAACAGTTCCTTCTTGAATTGCAAAGAATAGTATTCCAGTTTGGAATTCCAAAAACATTCAATAAATGTCTTTGTCCAAGAATTTTGATGAGCATTTTCCAGGCTAAATAAATTATCAGTTCCAAAAAATAGAAAATTCAATTCAAACTGGTCACAACAAAACACCTTAGAGCTTCAAAGATTTAAAGTACAACTGGCAGAATTATCATGATAACTTGAGTTATAAAACTATCTAAAACGCAAAACAGATTCCCCGATGGGGGTCAAAATTTCATCCCACTGGGAAAGCCAAAATTAAAAATTAAAAGAAAGTTGTTTACTCAAAACTCTATCTGATTTCTGAATCTAGGTCGGCAAATAGATATAATGTTTCAACTACTGGATATTTTCCAGATCAAACAGAACTGAACTGAATGTCTTAAAAAAATCAAATCCAGTAGACAAAATTATCATTGCAATAACATGTAATGGAATAAAATAAAAATTAAAAAAATTTAAAACTAACAAACAAGTAATCAAATTACATATACATAACACTTACCCCACAAAAGGAAAAGAAAGATTTATATAATAACGCTTTCTTTTACCATATCATAATTATATATGTGGTAAAAAATTACATAAGAAGAACTCTTATGAATTATACAAAGAGTACATGAAATAATATTTCTATACACGGGAAAGTACATCTACTATTAAATTATCTTTCCCGTTGATGTAACTGGTATCAATATTATATTCCCGTAACAACAATAATTAATAATAATTTAATAATAATAATTAGTAATTAATGATTTTTGATTATTGTTTTTCATCTTGTCGATGAAAGTAAGGGGGTTGTGATCACTAAACAAAATAGCCAAACATTCCTTCTCGAGTGTTGAATAATTTATTTGGTGCTTATTTAATTTCTTAGAAAAATAGCACACTGGATGATCAACACCATTTTTGTCTTCTTGAATCAATACTGCTCCAACCCCAACATCACTCGCATCAACAGAGAGTTTTAAACATTGACTGAAATTTGGAGCTGTAAGAACTGATGCACTTTTAAGTATGGTCTTTAACTTATCAAAAGCCTCCTGACATTTTTCAGTCCGAAAACTTATTTTTCTTGCTCAATAAATTTGGCAGGGGTTCAGCCTTTATAGAAATATTGGAACAAAACTTCCGATAGTATCCATCCATACCTAAAACTCGGGACAGTTGCTTTTTACTGACAGGCACAGGGAATTCAGAGACAGCCTTGACCTTAGGATTTATTTGTTTAACTTGTCCATGTCCCATGATATGTCCTAGAAATGTTACACAAACACGGCAAAAATCACTTTTGAATAAATTAATTGTCAAACTTGCCCCAGAGAGTCTGTCAAAAAATGTCCAAATTGTTGCCAAATGTTCTTTCCAGGTGTCGTTGTAGATGATGACATCATCGATGTAAGTATCACAATTATCTAGACCAGAGGTAATCATATTGATTAAACGCTGAAAAGTACTTGGCGAACCTTTCATCCCAAACGGCGTCACATTATATTGGTAAAGTCCACCTGGAGTCACGAATGCCGAAATTTCCTTTGCCCCTTCCGTTAGTGAAATTTGCCAAAATCCTTTCAGAAGGTCAAATTTGGTGACATACTTGGCATTTCCAATTTTATCAATGCAATCATCGATGCTTGGTAATGGAAATTAATCTGTGTTAGTCACATTGTTCATCTATCTATAGTCAGTGTACATGCGGAAAGCTTCATCTGGTTTCGGAACAAATATACATGGTGAACTCCAGACACTTTTCCTGGGCTCTATGAAATCATTCTCCAACAAATACCAAATTTCTTTTTCAAGTATTCCTGTTTGAGAGGGTTCATCCTTTATGGGTGGTGTTTCACAGATTTGGAATTTACAATTTCAACGTCATGAAAACTTTTGTTTGTTCTTGAAGGAACATATAGAAATAAGTGTTCATATTCAAATAATTGCTGTTTAAGTTCATTCCTTTCTTGTTGTTGCAAATGTGAAAGTTTCTGGTCCAGATTGTTCATAATTTCTGAATTCCGAAGATTTGTCACTCCAAAATAAATTTTGGAGTCCGACTGTATTGTTTCACTTAAATTCTCCCTGAGTGGGACAGGTACATCTAAACTGATTGTATGATTTACCTGGCTATCTCTCTCAATATACTCCTTTTAGCATGTTTATGTGGCAAAGTTGTTTTTGTTTTCGGCTGCCGGGAGTATTTATGATGTAATTTAAATCATTTACTTTCTTTTCAACCGTGTAGAGACCATAATACTTGGCCTGAAGAGGATTTTGTGGAATGGGCAAGAGAGCCAGAACACTATCACCAGGCTGAAAACTCCTTTCCTTTGAGTTTTTATCTTATAAAAAAAAAATCATTTTTGAGTGAGTAGAGTGCAGCTTCTCTCTTGCAACCTCACAATCATTTGACACCTTATACTTAAAATTGGAAACATAATCGAGAAGATTAAGTTCAGCATATTCATTAGAAAGAAGTTTCTCTTTCAACAACTTCAATGGTCCACGCACAGTGTGTATAAAAACGAGTTCAAAGGGACTGAATCCTAAAGATTGTTAAACTGATTCCCTAACAGCAAACAATTGTAATTGAATGCCTTCATCGCAATGTGTACCCATATCAAAAGAATATGATCGAATCAGAGTTTTCAAATCACCTTGGCACTCAGGATGCTAGGCAGAATATTTGAATTCTTGGATGCCTATTTAGTGCCTAACTTGCTGGAAATGTCAAGACATACAATTTGAACCTCGATCAGATTGGAAAGATTTGGGAGGGCCAAACTGAGCTAAATCTTTATCAAAGCTTTTCCTATTCTTTTCGTTTTAATATTCCTCAAAGGATTTGCCTCTGGGAATCTTGTTGACGCACACACAATGGTCAACAAGTATTCGTTACCTGACTTGGTCTTAGGTAAGAGATCAACATAATCTACCATTATTCTGCTAAATTGTTCGTCAAATGCAGCAATAGGTTGCAGATGAACCTTAGGTATCTTCTGATTGGGTTTTCCTACCATTTGACAAGTATGACAAGATCTGCAGTATTTACATACATCCCCTTTGATTTTTGGCCAAAAAGATCAAGATCTTCTCATAAGTCTTATTAATCCCTAAATGACCAGCCAGAGGAGTTTCGTGGGCCAGACTAACCATTTCGTGTCTGTAAGATTTTGGAACTACAATTTTATAGTTCACTGACCACTCGTCACCAGCAGGCCTATCGGGAGGTCTCCATTTTCTCATAAGAACGCCATTTTTGATGAAGTAACAGATAGGTACTTCAGTGGCTTCAGTTTCACTAATGGCCCTCTGAAACAAAAAGGTGATCTCAGGATCTTTTTCCTGTTCGATGACAAGTGATTGTCGTTTGTCACCCAGATTAGAATATGGAGAATGAATAATTAAAAGAGGATCACTGTGATCAATACCTTTTGATTGATCCAAACAAGGAGTGAAAGTGACCTCATCAAAAGCCTGACCAATACATGTGTCATCTAAAAAAATATTTTCCTTATCAACATCATTCTCAAGAGCTTTCATTGCCATAGCTCTGGTAACTGCACAATCTGGGTATAAGTCAGGGAATTCATTTTCAATAGGATCAACTTTCTGATCCAAGCACCGCTTGTCAGTTACAAGTGGATTAACCACAACCTTATCTCCAGCTAGGTCTTTGCCTACTAATAAATGAATGCCCTTAACGGGTAAAGAAGACACTATTCCGACCGTCCTGGGTCCTGAAACTAAGTCTGATGACAAATTTACAGAATCGAGAGGAACATTAACAAAGCCGCACTCTACTCCCTGAATAAGAACACTCTCATTCAGAAAAAAGGCAAAGTACCTGATAATAAAAGACTTTGAGAAGCTCCTGTGTCCCTTAAAATTTTAATAGGGATAGGATTGTCCAAATCACCCAAGAGTGATATAGAATGGTTCATAATTCTACATAATAGAATCAGACTGGGGTTTATTAGACCCAACAAATGTATTGCTTTCAATACATAACCGTGACCTTGACCTCTTAGAAATAAGAGTATTTGGGATTGGTGTGTCTTGATTCTGATGCTTATTTTTTTAATTTGAAGCAATCAGAAATAACGTGTCCTTTCTTCTTGCAATAGGTACACGTAGAAAGAGACAAGAATTTTTTATAAAGCTTATCAGAAGCTTGATTTTCAAAAAGTTGTGCCACATTGAGTTTTAGATGGGCTCTTATTAGGCTGAAACACCTTACCAGAAGTATGCTGAGTGAAAGACTTGCCTACAACAGGAACTTCATGAGCTAAGAAAAACTCGTCAGAAGCATGAGCAGCATTTTCCAAAGGTTCGATCTTATGCTCATCAAGATAAATCTATCTTATGCTCATCAAGATAAATCTTAATGTCACTATGGACACAGTTCTTGAACCCTTCAAGTAGTATAAGTTGTATAGGACTTTCATAATGTTTATCAACTTACTTGGCTAAGCACCATCTATCAAATAACTGCTGTTTCTCTCTTGCAAATTCGACATGAGTCTGTCCAGCTTCTATTTTTGTGCCTGAATTTTTGCCGATAAGCCTCAGGGACCAACTCATGACACTTTAAGATGCATTCCTTAAAGAGATCAGAGTCAGCACTTTGCTGTAACCGACAGGGATGCATAGATATTTCGGGCACTGCCAAAAAGTACACACTGTAATAATTGAGTCCAATGCTCCCTAGGCTGTTATAAAAGTAACAATAAAATAGTGAAGACAACAAGCTTTGTAAAATTTTTAACAAAATATTTTATTTCCCTAGTAAACAAGCTAAAAATAAGAAAAAAGACTTACGGTTTACGAATCAAATCCAAAATTTATCCAAGAATTAAAAATATCAGTCCTATCAAAGAAAAGTCCTAAAAGAATTACAGTTCGAATCCCGATTAAATTCAAAGATGGAAGATGATGACGTCTTCGATAACCTTCAAAGTGTTGCTGTGTCAACAGTTCTTTGTTGAATCACAAAGAATAAAATTCCAGTTTGGAATTCCGAATAATTTCAATAACTGTCTTTGTCCAAGAATTTTGATGAGCACTAGTATCTTCCAGGGTATATAAATTATAAATTTTAAAAACGTTGAAAAATTCAACTCAAACTGGTCACAACAAAACACCTGTGATCTTCAAAGGTTTAAAGAACAACTGGCAAAAGTATTATGATAACATGAGTTATAAGACTATCTAAGACGCAAAACAGATTCCCGGATAGGGATCAAAGTTTCATCCCACTGGAAAAACTAAACGTTTGTAACAATAAACACATGTTATTTGTCACGTACTGCAGGTATGGACTTGATTCCATTCACACCAAGTCCAACAATTACTGACTCAGCAAGCCCGCATATATCACCTGTAACTACACGCGGGCGTTTCTACTTACCGATCAACGGGGTTCTCCTTGTGATTTCAAACTGCACCGGTTGTTCCGCATTGAATATTTTTCCCTGGTATACGAATGACGGTGTCTCATAGTTCTTCTATTAAATAATGCACAGTCTTCTATTTTAATTTCACGACAGAGGCAGAGATTGTCCTGTCTCATCGTTATTTGCAGGTGGAATACGCACTTGCACTTCTGATTGGTACAAATGTCATACTGTTATGAAATATCTGCATTGGGAATAATTAAATTTCCGGCGCTTGTGCTCTCTGATGTCCTGCCACCCATCTCAGACACAAAAACAAACCTATTTATGCCAGAACCTTTGTCATCAAACGATGGTCTGTGTCCAATGACTTTGACCCGAAAAAGCGCGTCCCTGATGTTGAATAATAGTCGAGATCTTCTTCTTCGCAATTCCGTCAATGTTGGTTTAAATATTCGTTGGTGAACTTAACCGGAGTGGATACATCGGTGAATGACACTTCCTTACTGTAGAAACAACCCCGAAGTGTTCTGACACCTGGTGCTGCAGTCAACGCTTCTGTATTTTCAGGTGCGCACACAATTATGCATTGCGATGGTTCCATCAATCAAATTCTAATTAACCTTTAACTAGGTTTCATTTTATTGTATACGAGGATATAGTAACACAGTTTCGGCATAAACATTCATCTACAAATGGAGCGAAATTAAGATCGATGCTGACAAAAGCTACTAGGTGACCCAAAACAAAGTTTATTCTGCAAATTCATCACCACGGTCAGATTCCATTACTTATGCAATAATGATACAACTCTAATCTTAACCACAAATGCCAAAGATGGATATATGTCTGTCCGGATAAATGTTGAATCCGTCCAACTGAATTCCATCTTCAGCGACCAATGACGTCGATATTGTATATATGAACGATATATTGGAACATTATCATCTTTGCAGGCATGCGTTACTAACGACCAAGACACACTGATTATTATTTATCAACATTGACATTGTACTCGAGCCACCACTATAATAGCAGGCCACGATAAATACGATCCAGACTCACGTACTTTAAAAGGTGAGATTTAGGTGCATCAAAGCCATCCATTACAGCAGTAAAAACATTTCGGCCAGTTGTCATAACTTCAGCTTTGACTCTCCCTCATTGGTTGATAGGCTTGTGAATATACTCAATGAACTTACTACACGCGTTGGTTCGACAAGATTTGCGGTTTCGTCTTGCACGTGTTATGTTGTTACAATATTAGCTGTATCAACATGGTTTTTGATAGACACAACCGAGACGCCGATGTCCCTCATTCCACCATAGTCAGTTACCTCAGTCATATTCTTTCCCCTATGGACGTCTTTCAACTTGACAAAAATATCTTGAATGTCCACATCTGATGTTTCTAGTTTGTCAGATTGTTCGTCAAATATCATAGGCTCACATGGATCTACGTCAAGGACAACACGACTAGTACACTCAGACAGATCGGCTTGGGTAGCAAATCGGTTCTGATCGACGTGAACACCGTGTCCTCGAGAACAGTAGCTACCGTAAATGATGATAAACGTTGTTGTATAATATTATCACACATACTGTAATGTGAAGTCGGTTTACTTTAGACCTGTTTCAAATGTAACAGAGAGTAGAATAATGGGCGGCTACTATTGAAACAAAATCCAAAGATAAAACCAAGAAACAAACATGAAAACAATACAAGTTTGTAATCTGCCTGTATATGATCATGCTTCTGTAGATCAGTTAGTTATTATTACGCCTACGTTTGTGAGAAGCGAAACATAAGTCACATTTCCGATGGGGACGACAGCAGTAGATTTTGGCTCGAAACATAAAGACTTTGCATATCATGTATGTTAGAATTTTTCGTCTTCGTATCCACAAAAAGAGAAATTGATTTATAACTGTTGTAAACATGTTTACAATCTGAAGTGTTTGCAAGTTTGTTGCTTGAGGACAGCGGATTTCATATCTAATCAAGGCCTTATACAATAACAATCTATGGTAATTAAGATTCTTAATAAAATTAAAAAATCCCATTTTCCTCGTAATGACTAAAGAGATACTATTGGAAGTGGCGAGCACATAGTATGTGGTCTAAACCCTCTTATTTAATCTCAAATAAAGACGTATTATGTTGTAAAAACATAAAACAAATTCTCTGATATAGATATATTTCTTCAAGTTAAGCAGAAACCATAGGAATGACATTGTTCTAAAATTATTACTTTGTCATCGAGTCTTCCATTATTCACACAGGATCAGCAGGAACAGCTGCTAAACGGGTGCCATTGTGCTAATGTTATTGTAGGCTATGGCTTTGCGTTCGTTATAGGAAGATGTAGCATTACTATAACGGTCTCGACATAATCAATAACATTAGCAGTGAAATAAATCAATTTATCTTTAAGAAGACAACTGTGGAAAACAAGGCTGCTTCAGATATTACATTAAAAATATTTTTAATATGTCGCCTTGTTTCCTTTCATCAAAGCCAGGTATTCCGACATTTAACATGTCTAAATACATATATGAAAACCCGATGGTTTGTGAAGACGAAGTAGGATATCCTAGCGATAAAATGGTTGTAGAGGCGTACACAAACGGCTCGTTTATCGAGCGTCAATATTATGAAGTTTCAAGACAGATTCATGTCTCAGAAGGTACATGCAGTACCCACGAAATCTTGCAATTGGCCGTGCCGGGATTGGAGCCTCTAGCACTGAACAATAAATCCATGCGATGCGTTGCAACTAATAATATCACAATTACATCTGATGAGTCGCCTCCTACATCACAGCCAAACGGATGTATATTGTAGCAGGTATTTATTTCCTTTTTACATTATTTCTTTTTGCAGGTAAGTCTTTATAACGGTCCTAAACTAATTACTAATACAATATGAAACAGAATCTGCAGCTCAACAGCATATATGTTCAATTAAAGGAGTTAATAAAGGTATTACATTGAATTATTTTCGACCAATAATTGAAGAGAGAATATAAATCATTTACGTATGGAATCGTATTAAAAACCTTTTAACTTAAATCACGAACGAAATAGGATTGTCTTTCATTCCAAAAACCTTAATCATAAAATAGACATATCACGTTCATTGCTGTATCTTAAAAGTCGTTCCTATTTCTATTGCAGCTTCCTTTTGCAACGCTTCGAAGACTGACGATTTTAAACATCCATATAAATGCACATTTTATATTACCTATACATATGGTGTTTTGACTCCATGAAGTTGTCTTGATAAATGTGCAAACATGACTAGTTCGGGAGCACAATGCATAGCCTGTAGCCAGGAGAATGGCTTGAATCCAGGTGAGCTGCATAGGTATATGGCATGACATTTAGGAAAATAGTAAAGCATTATATTAAGAAATTTCCAAGCAGAGACAAGAATAATAGGCACAATTTATTTAAAGCATTTTCATATATATATATATATATATATATGATTCAGTGTTTCTCCTCTCTATGTCAATATAACATGTATTGAAAATTATGTATTTACACTTATCATGAAGAACATATTTAGCTTCTTTAAACCATGGGGCACATTCGTTTTACTTGTATTGTATTTTGTAATATGGGCTGGTGGCCTAAATTACTGAATAAAGTATAGTACTATTATTATAGTATGTATTTAATGAACAATATGCATAAACTAGCAAAAATCGACGGGCGAGAGGTACAACATGAATGATGTACTTTTTAATGAAGTAGTCGATATACATACGGCTAGATGCCAATATTCTTGCAACATAACCAATATGTATGACTTTAAGCGATGTGTCTAGAGCATGGACCATTATTTTCATACACAAGGTTAGTGTTTCATTACATCATCACCTTGAATATATTTACGTGTGCTTGTTCGCATTTTGTTTTAGTTACAACGACAACAAAAGTTAGATGTACAGGTAATTAAATGTGTAGATCGTTTTTCACAATTTAAATTCATGTATTGTAAAACATTTAATAAACCTCAATTTCTAGCCGAAGAGGCATGCTGTTATGCTTAATCAAACCCAGTTTCATATAAAGGTTTTAAGCTTTATGCATAGTGTTGCAGAAATAACTATCAAGGTTGGCAATAGTGTTAAGTGGCATGTTATAAATCTGAAACACGGTATTGCTTAATCTATATATTATGCAAAATGTGCTCATCAAGGTCATAAATAGTATTTTAGTTTTGTTTCAAAATACGTGACGTTTATAATGATTTTAAAGGCATTAATAAAACAGTATGTGCTATTTTTTGATCAGGCTTTAGGTCTACTTTGCACCTTAATTCATTAACGGATATTATTGACAAGAGTAGGTGTGAGCTCGGTACTATTATCAATTAGAACTTAATGACGTTAAAAGAGAAACATGCTAATTATTTGCGAAGAACACACTCCGATATATCTATATGCAGAACTGTGTTTATCCCACGAACACCAAGCACAAATATACAAAACTAAAGACCTCACATAATTCAGTTCTTTCTGAGTGTTTACAAATTTCGTATGATTTGTGTTGTCCTAACTGAATGCGCTTTTCGGTTTCCTTAAATACTTGTTTATGATAAATTTACATCATGTTATTCGCTACAATGTTGACACCTTTTTAACATTACAAAATATCAACTTTGAAAGTGAGACTGTTTATACAAACTAGAAAAAAAAAAGATACAATGATGCGATTCATCTGCTATGTCCCAGCTGTACGATGTGATGATGCTTATGCATGTCTCAATGAAAGTAAATTTATCGAATGCCGTATTAAATAGTGTGGACCATCATTAGACTTTTTAATAATTTCTGAAACGTTAAAACTACAAGACTCTATAAGTGGAAATGTTTCAAGAACTGAAGGCAATGTCCAAGTAAAGGTTAATGCATACTCCGGGAATGCAACATTGAGCATTGTATTTGTCCCCGTCAAATGCATAAACGCAGGGATTAACACTGTGAGCATAGACAGTGGAATTTCATCTGACCTCGCTACACTGCACGTACAAGGTATTATCTCTCTCTATCCCTCTCTATCTCTCTCTCTCACACATAAAAACACACTCGCAACCACACAGAGATTGATAGATAGATAGATAGATAGATAGATAGATAGATAGATAGATAGATAGATAGATAGATAGATAGATAAATAAATAGATATATGGTTTATAAATATACCACATGTACCATCTTGCTGTTTGTATGAAACTATATTTCCTGATTCTTATGCGGTCTTTGTTTTGTTTCAATAAATAAAGGGATTACGCGAATCAGTCATATGCGCTACCTTTAGTTGCTACAATTTCAGGCAACGGTCAGAATTCGATGGCAAGAAAAAGGGTTCCCTTCCTGTATTGAAAATGGCTTTCATACGTAGGCATTCCGTTCCAGGAATACAGACATACGAGTTACACGCATATTTCATCCCACCACGCATTATAATTAACTCGTTCATTCTTTCACTTTACAATCCCAACTTATAGTAACAAAGAGACATAGTCATATATGATTTTAAAAAGACCCCGATTATGTCCCACAATTGTTCACGTATATTGCGATCGGTCATGTTCAGTGTTGTCGTTCGTTCGTTCGTCCGACTGTCCTTCATTCGGTTCTTTGTGTAACAACATCACATTTTCACTAAAAGTCTATATACACTGTGAGTGGTCCGGAAAGGACAGTTTGATGAGAACAATTTTAAAATAATGGATTAATATATGTTATGGTATCAGTATAATACTGATGCATATAGTTTGACGTCTAAACAGTTTTCCTTCTCTATGCACATTGAGTTAGCAGAACTAAAGTTTTTACTCACTGTATAATATTTTAAATTCTTCATCTTTCTCGATTACTTACGAAATGTTTATATGTACATTACATTTGTTGTAGTTAACATCTGCCTTAATATAGTGTGCCTTTTAAAGTTATCAACAATACTATTCTACGATTTTCTATACCAAGTCTGAGAAAAATACCTGTCGTCCTCCCATCTTACACATTTACACAACCACAGATCGTTTCAAATGTGATCCAATTTACCAACTATGTTAACTTTTAAAAACAAAAATATTCAGTGGAACCTTTCTGAAACACTCCGATAGAGGCAGCTGCATCTTTCATTTGAAAGTTTCAGACTTGCTAAAGAGAGCATATATACAACCGAACATGTCTGTTGTAACCCTGTAAATGAGATGCTTTGAATCTCGTCATCATAAGTTGGTTTCTTTTCTCGACTGTAACAGTTTTGTAAAGAAATGACTTTGTTGTTTTCTTTTTCACGCAAATCTGGTCAGCTGCACTATCTTGACAAAGAATACGTTTTATTCGTTCAACAGTTGCATTTGTATTCATATATATTTGTGACTTTCCGTTGATATTTAGCTAGCATATATTTACGTTAACATACATGATATTTGTTTAGAGCCGTTTTATTTGCAGACTCTGAGTAAACAAAAAAAATATACAATTCATTAAATCTTGTAGATAATTCAATAAACACAAGAACAGCTGATAGTCTTTCTTTTTTAACAGTAATCCATGAAATGCCGACCTTGATAATCCCTAGTGATATATTTGGCAATCAAGGAGCCGCAATATACTGCATTGCTCAATTGGGAAATCCACCAGGATCTTTACAAATGGAGATCAGTTCTCCTGGTATATCAGCTATAAGATTCGACTCTTTAATCGAGATTACAAGGGGAAATTGCAGCAATATTGAACTATTAGATATTGAACTCTATCCCAATTCACCCGTGAATGGAAGCGATATTACTTGTACGGCTAATGGACCCACTAACCAAGGAACATTCCTTTTAGATGAAAAGATTATTCTGATAGAGATTCCAAGTAAGTAGTTACTTTCATAATAAAGATCTATCCTAAATGCTTCTCTTGTTTCACCCTGGAGACAATGTGTAAGGGAAGATCTCTTTATGCAATATGTACTAAGATTACTGAAGAACCTCTTTAAAAAGTGGTATTAATAAGCCTCACAAAAGAATGCGCAAGGCGGAAAATATATTGCTGATTCAAGAATTTATTTGATTTGAAATTTTGCGCAATAAAACTCATTCTTTTAATTAAAGAATTTAAAAATGCGTGCAAACCTTCTTGAGACTGTCTTTATTTAATTCCTTCTATACGGCGATTCATGTGAGAATCTTCTGCATTTTTTATTTTTTTTATTTTTATTTTCTTATGTTTAACAAGCATAAGCATTTAAGTAAAACTATGGATTGTAACGTACTCGATCAATTTGTATCTCAGCTATCCTTGTTCCTATAGAAATCTATTTTGCAAACTTCTCCAACTCCGGTCATCGGTTAGTCAACCAGACTAATGTGCCAGACAAAGGAAATTTCATCAGCTGATCTGCAAAATGTCATCATCACTAGATATTCTACACCCAGAGCGACCGAAATTGTGGCCTCTTTTTCCATGAACAGGACTATTATCGGGGACTTCCAGGATATCAGCATAGGCAGCAAAAGCTCCGTATCTTTATCGGGACCCACTATCCACGTTGACTTCTACAATCTGATGTGTACTGATGAAATATAATATTACTGTACTACTGGGATATTTTCCGCCAAGGGAACCTTATAAGCATTGAATACGTTTGCTCCAAAAGAAAACACTTGCAAACTTAACCGCGTTATTATATTGTCGAGTATCTTCGATACACATTTATTTTCAAAGATCGGCAGTATTGTAATAGTTACATACATTTGGGATAATGCTTTCATTCGGCACAATAAAGCTTAAATTATCTTCATTTCCTGAGATGTAAATGAGTTTGTTTTAGTATTATAGTGCATAGTGCAACACATATTGCAGATATGTATACATGCATCTGCATTTAGAGCTGTCTGGGTAAATCTCATCGATTAAAGCAGTTGGCACCTTTGCATTAGTAACAGTTAAGGTTGCACATGAGTGCGACTAGTATAAATGATTACGCAGCCAAGTTATATTTTGAGTAAGAACATGAAAACTGCGCGCAAAATGTGTTACACGGAAAAAGGTTTTCTTTTCTATTTTATTTCCCTTTTATTGGCTGTTTTGGTTTTGTTTTCTTTGTTATGATCTATTTAACTGAATGAGCATAGAGACGTACCGATACATTTGAAGTGCGAATTCAAATTATGCCTGCTGGCAACAACCATAATGTAGGTAAAACGAAAATGATGCATAAGAAAGGCAATAGTTAGGAGTACGTTTTAATTTAATTAATTATCTTAACGATAATTTATAATGATGAGAATGCTGACACTTTCATTTGGACTTTTGTCCCGTAAACAAAACGTGGCAAGAAAGATAGTTTCATTCTTTTGAAACTTTAATACTCTAATCTTAATCATGAACTTTGACATATTTCACAATTTCGTTGAACGTAGAGGCAATACGTAAGCTTCGAGCATGTCAAACTCAACTTAGGACAAGCTTGTAACCTTGCAAGTGAGCAATCAATTACTCTTACGTTTGTAACCGGTATTATCGGGTTATCTATTTTGACTACTGCTGATGAAACAATTCCATTCCTTGCCTTTGTGACTCATATTTGGCCAATTTCCAATGTTTTTCCTTAATATTGTTTAGGTGATACTTTAGTTATCACATAGTACTTAGTTATAAAGTACGAATTAAGTTTATAGCTTTTCAAACATAAAGTACAAATTAATTGTGTTGCTTTTCAAACTGATAAGTCCAATTGATCAAATGTTTATTTTTTTTTCAGGAAAGCCCGAATTTTTTTACTTCACGTTTTCAACTGGGATACTGGAAAATACAAACGCAGGAACATTCAATTGCACAGCAGAAAAAAGCTACGCGTCAGGAAGAGTTGTCTTAGAAATAAACAAGAACGGCACTTTTGTTGAAGAAATAATGTTACTTCTGATGGCTGCAGTAATATAGAGATTGTAACATTTTTTCTGCACATTTACTGCAACCTGGAATAAGGCTGTCATTCAGTGTAAAGTGAAAAATGAACTTACACTTGGTACAAATGAAGCACCACCATCCGTTGCTAAAATGTGCTGATTGTACCAAGCAAATGATTTCTTTGGAATTACGCCTATTAGACATGAAGTATTATCAAGAGAAGAAAACCATTCTTAAGTAGCTGCTACAATGTTATAGTGGATGAGGTTGGAATCGTAGTAGTATTATTAGTAGCATATCGTTAGAAGTTGTATTGTTGGTAGCAACACAATGGTAGTAGCACTGAAAGGATAGTGTCAGCAATACCAGTCTGGTCAATGCTACGAGGTAGAGAAGGAACAATGATTATGTTTAATTTGTTCCCTACTGAGACTGAAACCCAGATCCGCGGATTACAGCACGTAAAGCTTTGCCTGCACTAAGGCCCATACAATTTCGACTAAACGCACATGACTAAGAGGGAACATAACCTAGTCTTAGGCATTCGAGCGTGGAAGAAAAATTCCTATCATGACCAAATAATCATCAGTTCTAACCAGACAACCACTACGACACCCTCTAACAGAAATAAAAGCCTACGGACGGTAATATAGAAGGTTACATATTTGCTACAAATGGAATCTACAGAACTGGATTGTATCTTAATAACAAATTAAACGCATATATGGACGAAGAACTTTAACACACAGGTGAGAAACTTTTACTGAGATTCAAATGAGTTCCTTAGCGCTATTTCACATTTGCAAGAAGAAGGAATGACATTATAATACATTTATTTTTCTATGCATCAACATGTATCTCTTATATAAAATACCAGATTGAATTTATGCTTTGTCGTCCACTGCAACTCCGGAGCCAATGAAAGAAGCACTATGTGTTTGCGCACCTCGCTATTTGTATTATTTTTTCCTTCGTCTTGGCTTTGATTTTGTTTATGACCATGCAGATCGATACTAGTAAACGTGTTTCTTTGTACTGCAAGACATTCACCGTTTATGATATTTATTTTCCTTTACAGCGGATATATGTCAAGCTTATTTGTATATCCCTCATCGCTACGAATGTCAGAAGTTTATACTGTGCGGCACTCAAACATACGTACAAAATTGTTATGTTGGCCTATGTCGATTCACTGCCCCAGTAATGTGACCTACTGCGAATGGACTTGTAATAACTGCACCGGTATGTAGGGTCAATGTTTAGGTTTTATTTGTATTTGTTGTTGTGCCATCTGCATTAATATGAGACCCGATCGAATAATGAGTTATCAAGAAAGTGAATGGTATGAAAGAGAAGTTGGACTTTTTTCGTCAGCTAATTTCAACCAAAATAAATTAATATCGATGTTTTGTGGACAATGACGCAATTCGCAATATATCATAATATAGTAGAACACTTTTTCTTGCACGAGAAATAATTTATAAAAAAAAACAACATTATTATGCGCTTGTTGAGCAAAATCCCGTTCTCTATAATATATTAAATTCGTCTATCTTTTACATTAACCATACGCTTTTGGCATTGATATTGGCACATTGATATATTGATTATATTTACTGTTTGTTCCCAATCATTGTCATTATTATAAATAGCCATTTATATGTCTCAGAATCAGAATATGCTAAAGCCGTGTGTTTGATAAGTACTGTGTAATCTCTCGATAGAAATTGAAAATTTCGAAATTATTTGACATAGAACATACGTCTTTTGATACAAAAGGTAATATGATTACTTACGCAAATGAAATCTCCAAGCGTTCAGTATGATGTTAGTGCTAATTTGTATTAGACCGTAATAGAAGGGAAATTAAACTACAGCAACACAAAGCTTGCGACAGGCATCCGATCCGCATACTTACATTCGACAAATGTTTCATAAATTTGATCACATTATACTCTTGATCACTGATATAATGTCCAAATTACAAACATCTCAATAAGGTTTATATTTTTCGGAGAGAGGAAGCATTAAAATATCAAAATTCCCACACGCATATTCTCCTTTATGTATGTGCATGGTTTGCTTTTGATATCTTGTATCCTCATTCAAGTGTGCGTGTGTGTGCGTGCGTGCGTGTGTGTGTGTTCACAGTTTAGGATTATTAAGTAGTGCAAGATTTCTATTGTGCTCATTATGCATAAAATAATTCAGAGTCATCTGCTGGTGTTGAGTTTTCTCATAAGACTGGATATCTAATATGTGGAAATATTTATAGGCACGTTATAGTAATGCATTTTCATTGATGCAGATGATCGAATTCAACAGAATAAAAATATATGGTTTAAAATGCGAGAAGTATCTCAACAGAAAATAGTTCCAGGCACGAGCTCGGAACAGTCTAATAATCAATCTGCAAGTTGAGTTATTGATGCAATTGTTACAGAATATATCAAACATATCGGCTGGTGACCACTGCCGCTTCAGATTATATTAATTAGAATTAGATCAGATGGCCAATGATACTTTCGAAATGGACAATCCGACCATCTAGAGAGCGTAGTTGAAAGTGAAAGGACTGAAAGAAGAAAAAACTGTTACTTCACGTAAGAACCCACAGCTATAATCAAATTCGAGAAGAACAGATAGTTTACCTTTGTGATAATTAGATACATGAATGTTACCTCCTTCTCCACGGGGAAACCTACAGAAAAATTCGAAGTCTTTGTAAATAGAATATAAAAGGAGCCCTGCTATTGCCCATCATAGCATAAATAAAAGACGTACACCTTTCAATTGCTCGCAGTGCTCATCTTTTCAATTCCTTGTATTAGTAATATCACTGATCGACGAGAGAAAGAGAGAGAGAGAGATAGAGAGAGAGAGAGAGAGAGAGAGAGAGAGAGAGAGAGAGTAGTAGTACCATGGAACATAGTTGAGAGATACATCAATTCCTTTTCATTCTTGAAATATTTGAATGTTCCCATATCGTAACATACAATAATTATCTTCTGCAATAAGTACGGATTACATGCCTTTCCTGTTGTGATGCGCGGTTTATGGCAAAAGGGTGGTCCCATCCTTTCCCCCTTTCTCTCTCTCTCTCTCTCTCTCTCTCTCTCTCTCTCTCTCTCTACTTTGAATGAAAGTTATTAATTTTCTTTCTACCGAATATTCTGCATATCACTTCATATCCTCAGTTTTATACAACGGAAAAAAGCCCAAGTCTTTTTCACGCGCCGAGTGATATTTCAACACAGCTTGCAACAGAAGTGAAAAATGGTGCAGTCATCGATTATTTTGTTATTTGTTTTTCTTTTTTTACAAGGGCGATGAACCTTACATGACCCGTCAAATCATATGGAATGATTCGGGAGAGAGACAGACAGAGAGAGGGTGTGTTGCTATAGTGGAAGAGATTTGAAAGTAATAGATATTTAATTTAATTCTCAATGTTTCTGCATCTATAAAAGGCAATATAACTTGGATAAGAAAGTTACATTAAAGGACGTCCGACTTTCATTTTGGACGAAGTCCACTGCAAATTTTACAAGAAGATGTCTGTTCTTGTTTATAGAAACAAGAACGATTGTACCAAAACAAGGTATCTACTCATCTAGTTTAACCTACTTATCGATGCAGATGGTATTCGTACACCAACGCAAAACAAAATGTATATGAAATGATACATCTCATGCGTTTTGTGTGTGCTTTCAGCTACGGAAGATACGGGTGTGTTTGTGGTCATATCGCTACAATGTCTGCGGTATGGCAGTTTATATCACCGAGGTTGCAAACCGCAGGTATGTGGTTTCATGTCCCACCGAGCCATACAATCCTGAAACCACGCTGACCAGTCCTAAACTAGCCTCATAATGATGAGGGTCAAGCAAGGCAGTTGCTAGTACCGTTTCTACAAATCTTTGGTATGATTCGGTATGTGTTCTAACCGCCGACCTCCCGCATCCCAGGACTTAGTCCACAGGAGCTGTTCTGGATATATGGCGTTACGAAATGGAGCTTTGCATTTTCTATATTAATAGTCTGGAAAATAGTTGTGCTATTGTCAGATTGGATAAACAAGCTTTATTTGAATGTATACTGATATAATTTAAAATATATGCCGATTTAGAGGTTCGTGAACGTGTAAATTACAGAAAAGAAATTGCATCCAGCATCTCACACCCGCTTTCTTCTGGAGGATTGGGATAGTTTTCTTTTTTAAAAATATTTTGTTCTCATTTGGAAACGACGATACCTAGATACTCGGTTGATAAATGATGTGAATTTACTCAGCTTTCATAAAGAACAATTTTTCATAAAATACCAACACACGTTGATTTCTCACAGTGTTGATAGGCATTGAGGGGAATTTGCAAGCAAAAGCATGGTACTGCCGTACTTGTATCGAATTTAACTTTATATCAGTGTTTAATTTAAAATATATAAAACGGTCATTTGTAATCTGTTTTCCGATAAAAAGATTATTTGATAGTATCGTGCTATTCACGATCTAGACAATCAGTATGATCGGTTATGACGAGAAGCGGACTCTGCGCATTACCAATCAAGACGTTTACTTTAATTTCGCAATGCACTTTATGATGCGGGGGGGGGGGAGTAACACAGCAACGATTGACTAAATTCTCTGCCTGCTAAGCCAAGATTCAACTTACCTTACACGTACTGACACATATGGACCGAACGACATTTGGGCTAAATTGTTTACTGCTGTGACTGTCTCCTACGATTACTTCACAAGTGCGCGTTAACGCACTATTTACATTGGATTGAGGCCTTATTTAATTTCTGCTGCACTCTAGCAGATCAAATTAGTCCCATGTTCGTGTATTGGGACAGTTATACCTGCCAAGTTGATTATGATGCATGAACATCAGCATTTAAAATTTTCCTAGATTGAAACATTTTGGTACTTGGCGTGCAATAATGTTCGAAACAATCAAATTTAGGCATAAGTTACGTTGCATAGTTTATTCTCATGATCTATTTTCTTTTATATCTTTAACAACAACTTTTACTTTAGTCTTACAGCCTATCACGAAGACTAATAAGTTAATTTAATTAGTTTGCTATTAACTCTAAAACGGTTCGCTGGGAACCAGCTATATAACTTTTAGTCAGCTTATTCGAAGTAGCCCATCTCTGGCGATTTATCCCCGTGGCTGAATCCACGCAACAGCCTTTAGGTCCAGTCGCGACGTCTTCCTACATCATGGTTTCATCACTTGGTTCGCTGCTACTACTTCAACATGAATCCATTGGTACTAGTATCCAAGAGTCTAACTGTAATTATTAATCACGATTAACTACGAGAGTAAAATAATCAGGATTAATTCTTCCTATATCTTGTTCACGTAGAAACAAGGTTGGAGAAAGGTTGCTTTCAGAGATATAATCATTAATTGATTTTAAAAAAAATATATATTTTTATCAATCTATTATAACTTTCAGATTTTGGGACGTGAACTGCCAACAGATGACTTTTCTTGCTAAGAAACTACGTCATGACCCAGTGCCCATTTCCCGTGCCTACCCCATGAGCATTTTAGCATGTATAATTCAATATTTTCCTCTAGATAGGGTATTGGCGTTTCATTGTGGAATGTCATGTAAGAAATAATTTTCATGTGTGAAATGATTCAATAGTTATTACACCTTTTGTGTGGAAGTCTTAGTATATATATATATATATATATATATATATATATATATATATATATATATATATATATATATATATATATATATATATATATATATATATATATATATATATATATATATATATATATATATATATATATATAATCCATGCATTATATTTCTTTCTCGTAAAAATGTCCGAATGCAGCTGCGTATTTTCATAGAGGAAGCAATGTGCCTCCCATGGATTGAACCAGTAATGACATTTGTTTAAATTTATCAGGTATACAATTTGTGCAGTTTTCAGTTCATTCGATAATATGGTGTTTTTAAACTATACACGTAAAGTAAATGTTTGATTTTGACTTTTTCAGTCGTATCAAAGGATTACATAATTTGCGCTGTTACAATGGCAGCTACACATGTTAGTATTTTCTCTGACTAATGTGAGACTGCGGGTGACTATCGGCCTCCATTTTTGAATAACGTAGTATACATTCAATTAACAATTTTTTTGTGAATTTTGGTTCAGTTCATCAAAGTATGCATTCAAGGCAAAGCGCAAATTGCATGATTTCGTAAAGGATTGTCGTAAAATTTATATTTTGCTGTCAGGTATATGCGTTGAAAAACACATCAAAAGTGATTATACATTCGTATAGTACCATTTATTTTAACATACTTCGCCAACATATTTTACGTATTTTATTGTTCAATCGAATGTTTGTTTGTTTTAATAAACATGTCTTCGAGCAGCAAGGTATATGCTCCATGAAGAAAGATGTTTATGAGGATGGTTTTATGGACTGGCGTCGTATAGTAAAAAGTCAGCAAAACCCAGCCTCTTTCATGTGCCCGCATATGGATGAAATGTTCTTTATATAAAGCAAAAATAGCCAACTATTCTCATTTTAAATTATACTTTGTTAGACAAAAATACTTCTTCAAATGAGAATTGAATTTTAATGTATGAAATAAATTACAAATTATAATCTTGAATGTATTTGAATTTGACACCGCTTGCTTCGTTATTATGTTTGTTTTCATTAGTATCATAAATAATATTTAATACACATAATTTATGTCCAGAAGTCAAATTCTACCAAACATTACAAATTATTCCATGGAACAGTTCAAGCAGCTTCTCCGTCTGACCTCTCTGCACCGTTCTTTTAGTTTGATAAAACCTGATAGAAGTTGAAAGAATTTTATCCTAAAGTGCATTCAACAAGTTATTAGCAGAAATACATGGGACGGAGTTAAAATAACCCTCGTAGGAGTCTTGTCATGATATGGGTCATTTAGATTCAACATTTCTGTAATGTTGGTAGTGTTTGGAAATTATCAGCATAATTTGTGATTTTGTTTGAAAAGTTTCACTTATTTGTCGCTTGTTTATTTTTTCGGTAGCAGAATAAAATGGGGCTTTAGGAATCCTATTATCTAGTCGAAAATAGCAACACAATATACAATGATCAGATTAATAGAAACTGACGTTATTATCGCCAGCAAAAACATGTAGCTGTGTTATTTACAAAGATCAACACGACCAGTATGCAGGCTCTTGGAGTTGCAAAGGATATTATTCGGGACCATAATGATAAAAGCAGGTATGAATGGGACATTTTAGAGATGTTTTATAAAATGAGCTCTCAGATGTATGTAAATAGATTGAATATTATGAATACTGCTTTTTACACGTTATGAACGTTGTCGAAGTAAAGTTAACAATCAACAAAAATGTTATAGGGTTTTTATTTCAACGCTAATAGTATGACCTTTGCAACACATACTATTTCAGAATACATGCATATTTCTGCCTTAACTATGTCAGGACGCCTAATTCAAAGCAAGCTTAGTTTACTATCTCTGTGGATTATGTCACAAAACTTGGTACCTACTTTTGCACATATGCATTTAACAAAATCCAGAACGAGGTAACAGAACATTAGTGAATGCGGCGCCTCAGATATAGCAGCAGGCAGGGTGAACAGACCACTTTGTACGAGACCTTATTTTACAAAAATAAAGGTTCCTACAGAGGCTGAAAAATAAGGTCAATAACGCTAAACCGAACCTCCTAACTTTTATTATTACCGTATAGTTTGAAAAACGAATAATAAATCGTTTGGGTTAGCTCATTTTTATTATTTTATTTTTGACTTTTTGTTTTTTATGTTATAATGCGTTTAGTTTACTCGGCGGGTCAATTAATTTTTGTCGTTCACCTTGCCTGCTGCTGTAAATTAAATAGTCAGTATAAATATTATTAATATGGTTGTCATCGGAGAACCTCATTCAGCTAGATTAGCACGAGAGCGACTAGAAGCAATTAAAAAATATTTACCTGTTCGTGATGCTGTCAAACGACAATTACAAGAACGACAAGAATCTCATGTTGAATTTGAAGAGGATACAAAACAATTATTTAAACCGATTGTCGAACCAACAAAGAAAATTGTTACAGCAACTGAGGCAACACAACGAGCTCTTGAAACATTACCTGCTGATATTGCCGGCCGTATTCAAGTAGCTCAACCAATATCAACGGCGCAAAAACAAAAAATTCTCTTAATGAGCAATGCTGAGCTACTTGATAAATTTACTGAGGAATTCACTAATACAATTAATATCATTTAAAACTTTGACGATTTAGCTAATTTTGCTGCTGCGAGTTTTAGTTATAGGGATAAATTCTTAAAACCTGATCATCAAAATATCATTAAATCCCGTGAACAATGGCAAAGAGTAATATACCGTATACGTGCTAACGTTGAGCAGATTAAATCAGATGATGAAATATACAGAGATTATATTAGGAATTTTAATCATATCGTTGATTTAACAAAGAAAGATGCAAGACAAGAAAGAGAAGAAGCAAGAGAACAGAAAGAACGAGAAAAAGAAGAAGCAAGAGAACAGAAAGAACGAGAAAAAGAAGAAGCAAGAGAACAGAAAGAACGAGAAAGAGAAGAAGCAAGAGAACAGAAAGAACGAGAAAAAGAAGAAGCAAAAGAACGGAAAGAACGAGAAAGAAGAAGCAAAAGAACGGAAAGAACGAGAAAGAGAAGAAGCAAGAGAACAGAAAGAACGAGAAAGAGAAGAAGCAAGAGAACAGAAAGAACGAGAAAAAGAAGAAGCAAAAGAACGGAAAAAACGAGAAAGAGAAGAAGCAAAACAAGCTGCTACTGAAACAACATCGGAATCACAACCATCATTATCATTACCACCGCCATTAAGATCATCACCACCAATGACAAGGGCAGCAGTAAAAAAAAAAAACGAGCTGCTTCACCACAATCACCACAATCACCACCACTACCACAACAACTTGGAGTATTATGATTACCAACATCACCACATAAACAGTATCTAACTAAGGAGGAGGAAATTAACGATTTACTTGAAAATATTGGCGTAAAAAAAGAGCACTAGAATCACAGTTAAATGCTAACGTAAATATCAAAGACTTGAGTTTTTTAGTTAATCCAATAAAAAAATCTAAAAGACGATTAAAGGAATTAGGTTACCCAGAATCTGAAATTGATAAAATTGTTCCAAAATCTTATTTCGTATTTACTGGAGAAGGTCTCTCTACCGGAGGTGATTTTACTCTATGTCCTAATAACGTTATCTCTGACGTTGATCGACTAGAAATACTCATTGGAGGAAAACGAGCTGGTAATAATTCTCCAGAAATAATTAATGAGGCGGCTGATATTTGCAGACGGTTATTTACTGGCGGTATCATGGACGTTGATGTTTATCAGTCTCTTATTAATGAAATTGCCGATGACTACTACAGTGACTAAGTACGTAATTAAATACAATTACTATAATAAAATGATCGTACATAGTACTCAACGTGGACCAACTATGGTCAGGGTAATAAATTCAAGATTACCAGTATACAAAACAACCTACGGAGATGGACTAGGTGATGTTGTTCAGGGTCTATTTAGAAGGATAGCCCCAAAAGCAATACCGATCGCAAAACAACTGGGAATGAAAGCTATTGATGTTGTTCGTGAAAAAGGTATTGGTGCTATGGGTAATCTCGCTGGTAAAGCATTTTCAGCGATTAAAGATAGACTAGCACGATTAATACGACGAAAACCTCAACCTGTAAAATTACCTAGTACTGAAGTAATGCCTGCAAATGTCAGTAAAATAATAAATCAAGTTGCTAATCAAAAGCTATCAGAGTTGGCTGATGTACCAATGTCAGAAAAAGAAAAAAATATAACCGCTAGTCTGATAGCAGGAAGTGGTCTCACTTCCCGAAGTGGTCTTCGTTTTAGACGATAATAATTATAATAAAGATGTTCAAGCGCATATCTGATCCCGCATTTGACATGGACGCACCAGTACTTAAAGATGAGTCTGTGCGTGATTATCAATATTATTCTTATGACGCTCGAATTCCAGATCAGCGTGGACGAATTGAACTACAAGTTCAGGATACAAGTAGGTATTTCTTACCCGCTGAGGCTTTTATTGAAGTAGAAGGTGAAATTTTAAATAACGCTGCTCCTGCAGCACCAGTAGCATATGGAGCTAATATTATTGTTGGTTTTGTTAATAATGGTATTATGGCGTTATTTGACAGCGCTACGTACATGATTGACGGAAAAAATATTGAATCAATTCAGAAGGACGTCGACGTCGCCACAACGATATTGGGTCTTGCTAGATACAGCGATGATTATTCAAGATCGGCTGGCCCGTCAATGATGTTTGCAAAGGATACAACTGATTTTCCAGAAAGTAGAAACGTTAATGTAGGTGATGTGAGAGCTGCAGGAGGAGCTGCAGATGCACCTGCAGTATTATCGATGAATGCAAATTTTAATTTAGGATTTGCAGTACGTAAATCAATGTTAAAAGGTGATAGGAGAGCATTTTCATGTGCAATTCCACTTTCACATATATTTGGATTCTGTAGAAATGTCAGGAAAGTCATCTTTGGAGCTAAGTATACAGTTGTACTTGTACGAAAAGCAACCGATAATGATGCAATCTGGCGACCTGGTGTAGTTGATGCTGGTAAAGTAGTATTAACCAAACTTTCATTATGGATGCCGGTGATGACTCCAACAATACCTGAAGAAGAACGTCTACTTGCTTTTATGAATCAAGGTGGTAAATCAGCGTTGTCATGGTTGACAATGACCACAGATGCTATCCAGAGTAATATTAATGGTTTATTTACATGGCAAATAGCTTCTCAGCAAGGTGTTTCTGCACCGCGACATATATTTATTGTGCTTCAAAATGCTGCACGAGTAAACGATCAAGATGAAAGCATAATGATATTTGACAAACTTGGTGTTTCCGAGGTTTCTTTAAGGATAAATAGACATCAAGAACCATCCGAGGATATATTACTGAATTTTGAACAAAATCATGTAGCACGTGCATATCATCGTCTAATGACATTCATGGGACGTGATCAAAATATTGATACTGGTTTACAAATATCACAGTTAGATTTTACAACTTTATATCCGATTTATTACTTTTCGTTAGAACATTTAGATTTAACCAGACAGTCAGTAGTTGATATACATTTTCGAGCTCATGTTAATAGAGATATTGGAGCTATCCCTAATTACAGGGCAATTGCTGTCATACTCAGTGATAAATCAATGTTACTTGAAGGTGCTGGTGGACGAATGCGAGTAGTTGATGCTCCAGTAGAAAACATGTAATTAGATCGTTTATGAATATTATAATGTCGTATAATCACGTTAGTGTTAGTCTGACTCCTGGTCAGATTAAAAGGATACAATCAGCATCAAAAAATAACTGTGGATTAAAAATATTGCTAAAGAAAGATCAGATGAGCGGTTCAAATAAATTATCTCTTACAGAACGTCAGCTCGGGCATTTCAATGAAGCCAAAAAATCAAATAAAGGTATAAAACTTAATCTTTCTGCGGGTGCCATTAAAGATATTATTAAGACGGGTGGTATATTTCCACTTCTTGCTGCTATACCAGCATTAATAGCCGCTGCAGCCCCAGCTGTTGCAAAAGCAGCTGCATTAGGCGCTGTTGGAACCGCTGCTGGAATGGCATTAAAGAAAGCAACAGGAAAGGGAATCAAAAAAAAGGGAAGGGGTCTAAGATTACCAGGGACTCCACATTCATGGTACGGAAAGGGCCTAAGATTACCAGGGACAGTTTACTGATATCTCCTATGTCCAATTTTGATTTATTAGATGCTGCTAAAAAATTAAAAATAAAAAATTTTAGAGGAGTTTTCATGCGTGATCAATTACCAAAACAACCAAATAACATTGAAACCGGTATTATTAATCTCGATGAAAATTCTGGTCCAGGCACGCATTGGGTCGCTTATGCAATAGATCCACGTGGAATTATTTATTTTGATTCATATGGACTAGCTCCACCAAAAGAATTCTTAAAGTATATTAGCGGCTATCAAAGTACTCCAATATGGTATTCAACGTTACCAACACAAACATTAACTGATCCACCAATATGTGGTCGAGAAGTACTTAACGTACTTGATGCTATATCAAAATCAACAAAACCACCCCACAAAGTTGTACATGAATATACTACGACGTCACATTTAAACAGACATTAGTAATATAATGGTGGATATTTATGGAAGATCTTCTCGTGGTAGAGGTCATCAGCAAGCTGATTTATCTAAATACGCAACTCTCGATCAGCTCAGAAATGAAATTGACGATTTATTAAACATAACCAGTGTGGATCAAAACGAAGTAGTCGTTTTTCAGGATAAAGAAGGACGATTAAAAACTAGTAATATACAACTGCCAGATGTACTTATACGAGTTCCCACCGCGGTTGTTAATAATATAGTTACTTTTACTGATCAGGGTAAAATACAAGATTCCGGTACGTCAGTTAACGATTATATTAAGAAAGCTGGTGATTCATTTACAGGTAGTATTATTATGAATCAAAATAAAATTATAGGTCTTGGAAACCCAACCGCAGATGCAGACGCCGCAACAAAGAAATATGTCGACGATCAAGAATCTAAATACGTATTGGCCAATGGCGGTATAATGCGTGCATTTCTTAATATGAATAACAATGGTATTAATAATCTTAGAACACCAGAATATGATTTTGATGCTGCGACGAAGAAATACGTCGATGATAAGGAAATTCCTATTTCAACTTCGTTAAAAACAATCGGTGACGAAATTACTACACTTAGTGCTACTTTTTCTAGACACGTAGAAACGTTCTTAAATTTTCGTAGAAATGTAAACAAACCCATTAAAGAATTTTTGGGGGAACAACCAACCGTTGACATAAAACTCTCCGACGTTAACACGAAACTCAACGACATTGTCAGTGGAATACCTAATATTGTTCAAAAAACTAATCTGATTAAAATTCCACACGGACAAATTTAAAATATCGTATACACAGTAGCATCAGGATCATCAAATATGGACACCGAAAAATAACACTATCAAACATACCGCAGAAGTCACTGGTGTTTACAGGCTGTCCGTGTTTAGTGGTGCAAAATTTAATATATTTACCACATATCTGTGGCGTTATTCGATCGATGCTCTCTCTGGAGTTGTATCTATAGTGTTAAATAAAGATACCGAAGAAACATTTATGCTGGAAGCAGATGATCAAACAATAACCGCAGCGTCTTACTGGTGGTGTTTGGAATTTGTAGCTGAAACACCGCAATTAGTCACTTAATATAACAATAATGGATCAAACTCAGTCTCGCATCGACGTTCAACGTTACAGATGCAATCAGGTATGTGAGCGTCTGACTAAACTAAATAATTTTATCGACTATTATAACATAAAAATAAAAAAATACAAAAGACGTATAGTTGTTATTGATGTAGTTGTTTACTCGGTTTCTGCTGTTATTGCTGGAACAGGATTATTATTATCAATGTTGACGATGACAGCACCTACTGTTATAACTATCATTGTTTCAGCATCAACGACTATTGCTGGTGTTCTCGGTATTATAACCAAAAAGATAGATACCTGTACAAATGCTAAATTGCACGATTATATGATTAAATTACATACAGTGGCAGAGGCATGCTCTAAACTATCTTTGTATATTTCTTCGTGTATTAGTGATGGTGAAATATCCGATACTGAATTTGCGATGATGATGAAAACCTATGATGACGTTTTTAAGGTGATCGCTAATGATTTTAATGAATTAAATAACAACAATAATAATAATGACAGACAGGGAGTTACTTCAGCAGATCGTTACTAATACAACTCCGTCAAAAACTACTAGGATATCGTTAAGTTCGACCAATCCTGAGTTTAGTGTCAATTTTCCAACATCAATTCCTGCAAAAGAAATAGCATTAGCGCAATTGCGAGTTTATTATAGCTGGCCCAATATTAGATCAAAATCATTTGGTGGACTACAGCCAAATAATTCATTAATATTCGCTAATAAAAATAAACCAGATGGAACTCCTGATTGGCAAGTAGTTGGAATTCCAACGGGTAGTTATCAGATAGAACAGATTAATGATGCGTTCCAACGCAGAATTAAATCCATTACAGGAAAGGAATCAAAAATAGCAATTACTGTCTACGAACCAACACTATCTGCGGTTATTGAAATAAATTCCCCTGATTACTCCGTAGATATTTATCAAAGTTCGATTAGATCAGTATTAGGATGGCCTGAAGATCCACCTGTTTATAATGGAATTTCAGAACCAAAAATAGAAGAATTTAAAACGAGTGAAGAAAAATTCATTAAAAATCCAGAATATCGAGGCAAACAACCATGGAGTAATAATACAAGATTTGGATTTCCAAACGAAGATAGATATTACTTTACCGATTTTGACGGTAAAAGAATCCCCAGGTTGAATAAAGCATTATTTATTGTTAACACAGACACCAGGACGAAGATTAGTTACTATACTGTTGATGTAAGATTTATTAAACATTTTTTAGATACTCTTAAACCTGAATACGATAAAACGTTTAATGATTTAAGAAATTTACTTATTTCATTATCACAACATTATAATGAAAATGTAAAGCAGCAAATAATCGAGTCAATAAAACATTTAAATGGTATCTTGTTCGATTTATACATCGTCAATCGAAGTATTATAAACACTGCGACTAAATTTGATGGAAATCGTTACACAAATCCAGAATCTAAACAAGTATTTCTTGATCATTATAAAATAACAGAAAAAGATTTACAAACATTTGTTATACCAGATTTAAATAACGCTGAAATGAAGAAATCATTAAATGATCTTATTGAAGAACACTTTAAAAGAATATGTGATTCATGGAGAAAAATAGCCCCACCACCGGTTATACTAAAACATAATAACAATCCCTTTGGTGCCGGACGTCATATCTCACCTGGTATTGTTAATATAACATCTACGATCGCGGTCAATCTAGTATGTGACGTAATTGATGACAGTTATCAAGTAGATCTTTCAAAGTCTAACCAGGCCCAACAGGGGTATATACTATATACATTTAGTCCTAAAGACCCGCCTGGGTGGTTAATTGTATCTGAGCCAATTAATCCAATTTATTTACAAGTTCATAATCCATTTCTGACAAGAATAAATTTCAAACTCACCGACCAGGCAGGAAACATTTTGGATCTAAGACAAGAATCTCTTAATATTAATTTGTATATACGCTCGTAGAACGTCTGATTATTTAATCAGGGGGCAAAAAAATAATCTGATGAGTAAATACATGAATAATAATCAATTTCTATGATTAAAGTAATTGTGTATATAATAAAGCGAGATAACTCGGCTATCTCTCTCTGCGGAGTAAATCGAACGATTATTTCCCTTACTACTACGTTCGATTTACAGACAATAAATACTTCTTGTTTTTCGTTAATTATTTAGTGACTTATTTCTTTTTCTGTAGGTGATTAGCTGTTAGTAAAGCATCAATTTGTAACAGAGAGGGATATTGATGCATCTTTTAACTCTGATAACCTTAAATTCACGTCGGTTTATACAAGTGCGTAAAGTTATTTTTAGCTATAACACATGTATTTGACCTTAACGAACGATAACTCTTACAGAAAATGTAATGTGCGATTATTTTATACAGTATATATAAATAATGTTTGTAAATTAAGTAAATATACGCTACAGTTGTACAATAATTGTGATTTTATTCAGTATATCGGTCGTACGTAATTTCTCTGCTTATTCAGTGTTGGGTTAACTACATAATAATTTTAAAACGTCTATATGTATGAATCGGAAAATGGCTCAGTGGTATAGTTGTTAAACTATGATACTGACGACCGTGGTTCGATTCCTGTGGCTGACGAGTGTCGACAGTATTCGGAACGATGCCATTTTATATATAAGGTTAGGGAGCTCAGCTCCAACGAATTCAATACCCCTCATCACGTTAAACAACGTGGTGAGTGCGTTTTGCATTTACCCCGGGGTTTGATTTGGTGGGGGGTTTATTGAATTCGCAATACAGAGCTCCCTAAAATAATCAGTAGCATGCCTGAGCTCTCTACCTCATTTGAAAGACCCCCACAAGGAAACATTCAGAAAGAATGCTAGCCAAATAGAGTGCCAATAACGGTCATAAGAAAGACATCATCATACAAAAAAAGGACTCCCTGAAAGACACAAAGGCTATCGGGGGCCAAGTGACGGTAACCCCGCTTAGGATGCTACTGATTATTTTTGATATTTTTAGGTCAAAAGTCAAAATTTAAAAACTTAACTGTCAATTATTTTTTATTTTAAAGAAATAATTATTATATAATGAACCAAGAAAACATTAATGATATTATATCTGCTATTAAAAAATTAAAACATACGGGAATGAATCTATCTGATAATCTCGATCCTGAAAAAATATTATGCGATTATGAAATATTAAAACAAAGAAAAATTGACAATAAATACACATTACCATCCAATTATAAATTCGTAAAATTAATCTATCAGTCTATGCTTGAATTCTTGGCGGTAGTAAATGAAAAACAGGTAAAGCTATTTGCGCCTCTTGCACGTTCAATCGAAAATATTAGATCCGAACTGTCTCGTGAATACGAGAAAAAGAAGATCGTGGATAATCGTGTAATGCAATTAAGAAAAATTATGTTATTTGATTCTGTCAAAAGTGAGAGTGACACTGAGAGCAGTGACGGTGAAGGTACCCATGGCAAAATATAGAGTCGAATTATATACAATTTATTTGTTAGGAAGACAGAGTTAGATATATTCAAATATAATCAGCTGATCGTATTTGAATGAATATGTTGATTTGTATATTTTATCTGCAACACGTTTTACTGATTGTGAATGTATGCCAAAATATTTTCCATCCGCATTCATTGAAGGGAAAGTTATTTCCTGTCCTGTTTTACATTTATGGATTTAATAGCTCTCTTTACGAATAATTTACACCTTCCTGTATTTCCACGTATATTATTCTGACTTTGTGTAATAGCCTGCAGGTTAGATAACCGATTATTTTTGGGATTTCCATCAATGTGATCAACTACAAGTCCATTTTCAACTACTCCAAAATGACATTCGCAGATGAATCTACTTGATAAATAATGTTTATTTCCACTAGTATTAAATGTAAAATAACCAAATTTATCAAGGCTACCGACTGTTTTTTTTTATTTACAGTGTCTAATCACACCATCTCGGGGTGCTTCATAATTTTTTATTATAGGATGCGCCACAAATTCGTTTTGCTCCATTTATATATAATATTATTTGTCTAAATCATTGTTTTGAAAACTGATCAGATAATCTTCTACGGTTTGTATAGGATATTTAGCTGACGTCAAAGTATTATTTTTTTATCATAATATCGTTTTAATTCTCTATATTTTTTTCCGCCACATTTTATACACAATGGAGTTTTTCCTCTGACTCCAACACCACATTGCACACACGGTATTGGTCCTGTACTTCCATTTTTGAAACTTTGTGCATGATTTCCGCAATATTTGTTCACGCACGGTTTATTACAAAGAGAAGTATATCCAATTTTGAGCCAAGCACATTTGTTTTTTTTTTCAAGCATTATATATATACTAAAAGTTTAATTTAAATATTTGTTTTAATTATATGGAGGAATTATCCATGATTGAAACTAAAAAAGCCAGATTCGATCTTGACAGACTATCAGAATATAAATTTAGTACTTTGATGCAAGATCTAGCTTTAACAAATGAGGATGTAACCGAACGTATTCGTGAAGCAAAAAATGAATTTCGTAATAGTGGTGCTGCTCATGTATGGTCAACATTCAGAGTTGGAAATGTTACTAATATGATGAATGACGAACGAGGGAAAGTAATTATTAATCACCTTGATGATCAAAAATATTTTATTTTAATAAAATTTATTGTAAATACAGAAGAAGATATTTGGATTATTCGTGATAAGCGCGATCCAGTACACATACAATCAGGAAATAATATTGTTATCTTAAATAATAAATCTAAACCCGGAATACTGACTGGTATTTATAAGATATATTATGAACGTGCATATCCAGTTACTGCAGTTGTATATGCAATATATGCGCTTAATAATAAACCTGACTTCGGGGATCTAAAGCCTATGAAACTGTCAGAGTCAAGAATAAACTGTGTAGCTGAACGAGTTACAGAACATTTTACAAACGCGATACGTGGTAATGGTTTAACAGATTTACGACGTAAAAAAATAAATACTTGGGTAGAATCAGTTAAAGATACCGGAGCGTCTATCAAAGATGTCGCTGAACTAGAAAAGAAATTGAAATTCCCAATAACAATAAAGACGTTAACCGGAGAGATTTTGTACAAACCAAAATATGAATCAAGAGGAGCTCCTATAACAATCGTTGATCATAATTCGCATGCGTGGACCTCAGCAGTAACAATATTTCCACGAGATAGAGCGGTTAAATTTTATGATGGACATATATTTGATTTTATCAAAAATATCAGCAAAAGTGACCCTGTATCTGTTTGGTTATTTCAAAGTTCAGAATATGATTATTACGATCAGTTTGTACAGCCTAATGGTGATATTTACCGTACAGAATCTCTTAATGTAGAAATGGAAAATCTTGCGTTGAAATATACTTCAGACGATGTCAAAGTTAGACTATTATTAAATAATTGTTTTACAGTTCCATCTGTAGCGGCTCATTTCGCTCAGGAAAAAAATTTATGGAAACCAACACGATCGGAATTTCTTGAAGATATTCATAAAAGCTGCGTAGAATATGGACACGGAGGATTATGGAATAATAAATATAAGTGTAATGACGTTATATCTGTTGATATGGTAGCGTGTTATCCTGGAAGTTTTCTTGGATACGGAGAATGTTCTAAATACTTTAAGAGATTCGGACATCCATCACACGAGATGACCAGGGTTGCGATAAACGGACATTTACCAGATTTTGATCTAACAGGATTTGCTCATGTAGAATCATTCGAGTTTGCAGAAAAACTCCATCCGATTACTTATGTTTGGTTTGGAAGACATTTTTCAGAAAAAGGTTGGGTTCCAATAGTACTATTGCGATATATGTTTGATGTTGGAATTTTAACATTATTGAAGGTGAGTGAGGCGATTATATCGTATAGTCCACAGAAGCAAGTTTGGTTACCAGAACCAAATAGATTTAATATTGATGATGCCAGGAAAGAATTTCCTAATCTTAATGAAGATGATATTATTAAAATCACTAATAATATACGTAAATGCAGAGATGAGCATGATGAGAAACTTGCAAAAGATCTTGGTAGAAAGATAATTGGTAAATTTACTCAAGGAAGAGCCTATGATCATAAA